>JAJIBD010021899.1:107500-167453 GCA_021461705.1 Cryptotis parvus | reverse complement strand
GGACCACTAGAGCAACTCCGACCTGAGTCCACCATCCCGATGGAGCCTCGGAGGAGCCCCAGAGAAACCCCCCACACCTTGCTGGCAGCGATCTGTGTCACAATCCACACTCTGCAGCTGGTAAGATCTCCCCCCCAGCATATTAATCCAGTCTCCAGCCCACAGATTAATCCAGTCTCCAGCCCAGCTTGTCAGAAACCCAGCCTACAAGGACCCGCCTGCAGAGACCCGCCCTTCAGAGGAGAGTATTTCAAGCCCAGGAATGCTTGAGCCTAAGACACAGGTACACCCGGCAGAGCAGAAACCAGCTTTCCTCGTTGCGCGGGCATAGCGGCCGCAGATTTACCTCCCAAATTACCACAAATATTCTACCCACCCCTCTGAGAGAGCCCCACAAAGTAATGAGAATATAGCGCCCGCATGGCAGAGCCTGGCAAGCTGTCCGATGCGTGTTCGATATGCCAAATCCAGTAACAAAAATGTTTATTTTCCTGACCCCGAAAGAGCCCTTAATACGGCAGCAGTAAGAAAGGCAAACAAGCAGTGCCTGATAAAATTTCCACGGCTGTCCTAGGCTGCCAAAACGAAGAAGGACTAAAATGACTGTCTGTACTTTCAATGCACGCACGCTGGCATCGGAAGCATATATTGAGGATCTGATGGTGCAAGCAGCAAGAAGAACAAGTACGACATCATTGGTCTGACTGAGATGAGGGAGGCGCCAGTCGCATCATGCTGTATTTGACACCGAGAAGAATTGTTCCTTGGAACATGTGACGAAAGAGGCGCCGGTGGCGTTGGTGTCCTTGTCAACACGAACATGGCTGTCAACATTGATTCATTTGAATGCCTAACAAACCGAATAGGACGATTACACTTGAGGAGATGTGGCCCACTGCCAGCAATTTCTATCTTCATTGTCTATGCACCAACATCCACATACAAAGAAGATGAAATTGAGAAATTCTACATGGAATTGAGGAGTTCTATAAAAAAAGATCACACCTTCTACAAGATCATAGTCGGTGATTTTAATGCCAAGATAGGACCAAGAAGATCGGCTGAAGAACTCCACATCGGGACCCATGGCCTAGAATGGAACGAACAGGGTGAGAGACTATCTGAGTTCATCATGTCCACCAAGACTATTCATGGGAACTCACAGTTCCAGAAGGCTGAAGCGAAACGTTGGACATGGGAATCTCCTGGCGGACAGTTCCACAAATGAAATTGACCACATCATCTTCAATCGACGGTTTTGTCTGACCGATGTTGCTGTCGCCCCCAAATTCCAAACAGGATCGGACCACCGCCTCCTTCGTAAAATTCTACTTCCCGCAACGGGGAGAAAAGGCTGCAAAGTTTAAGAAGAGAACTCCCAGAACGACCACCAACTGGGAACTCTTTGGCACCATTGCGGCAACATGGGAAGATACCATCATTGATGACATCGATGAAGAATACAACCGACTGGTTCAGCACCTCCATGATTGTGCGAAGAATGCCGAGAGAGAGAAAGACACAAAAGGACGCCTGTCTTCAGAAACTCTTGAGCTCATTCCGCCAACGTGGCAAGGCGCGAGCCTCAGGAGACCAAATGCTAACGTCCAAGCTTGCTAAACAGTGCAGAGAAGCGATAAAAGCAGACCTCAAAGACAGAAGAGCAGAAATACTGGAAGATGCAGCAGAAGCCGGGAAAAGTATTCGCGACCCGCCCGCCTGTCCTTCGCCAACTATAAGACCAAGATGACTGCCCTCCGACGCCCTGATGGATCTATCACATCTTCCAGAAAGGCAATGGAGAAGATTATCCAGGACTTCTACTCAAATCTCTTTGATAGCCACATCCACCTGCCCACATACCAAATTCCACAGGATGGATATGTCATTCCCAACGTTCTCCCTTCTGAAATCCGACATGCCATCTCGTCGGTAAAGAAGGGAACAGCACCAGGCCCAGACAAAGTCAGACCCGAACACCTGAAGAATCTGCCGCCGGTACTCATCAATACACTAGCTCGGCTCTTCACACGCTACCTGTCCGAATGCAAGGTGCCCTCCCAATGGAAAAACCAGCAGGACAGTTCTACTGTTCAAGAAGGGAGACATTCACGACATCGGCAACTATCGCCCCATCTGCCTGTTGTCTGTCATCTACAAGCTGTTTACACGAGTCATCCTGAACAGGATTAGCAGAACACTAGATGAAGGACAACCATGCGAGCAAGCAGGCTTCCGGAAAGGATTCAGCACAATCGACCATATCCACACAGTAACCAAGCTCATTGAGGTTTGTAGGGAGTACAAGATGCCGCTCTGTCTCACGCTCATTGATTTACAGAAAGCCTTTGATTCTGTGGAGACTGAAGCAGTCATCGAAGCCCTAGCCAAACAGGGGTGTTCAAACCCAATACATCAAGATCCTTCGTGAGCTGTATTACGGATTCACCACCAGGATCTCACCATTCTACAAAGAAGTGATCATTGATGTCAAAAGAGGGGGTTCGACAGGGTGATACCATTTCACCAAAACTCTTCAGTGCCACCCTCGAGAACATCATGAGACAATTAGAATGGGAAGGAATGGGGAGTGAAGATAGATGGTCGGCAACTACACCACCTCCGCTTCGCTGATGACATCGTTCTAATAACACCAAACATTAGCCAAGCGGCACAAATGCTGGCTGACTTTGACCGAGAATGTGGAAAGGTAGGTCTACAGCTGAATCTGAAGAAAACTATGTTCATGAGGAATGAACTAGTTCCAGAGGCCCCATTCACTCTCAATGGAACAAACATCTCTGAATGCAGCAGTTATGTGTACCTAGGTCGAGAAGTCAACATGATGAACGACCTAAAACCTGAGCTGCGCAGGAGGAAGAGAGCGGCATGGAATGCCTTCCAAAGGCATCGAAGAAATAGCTAAAAGGACAAAGAACCTCCGGCTCCGGGCACATCTCTTCGACTCCACCGTTCTCCCTGCATTAACATACGCCTCAGAGACCTGGGCCCTACGAAAGCAGGATGAGAATGCTATTCGGGTCTCCCCAGAGAGGAATCGAAAGAGCTATGCTTGAATATCACGCCTCACTCAAGTGAGAGAAGGAATCCGGAGTTCTGACCTCCGTCGCTATTCCAGAATCAGGGGACGCTGTCTCGCTTGCCAAGGCATCGAAAATCAGATGGGCTGGACATGTAATGCGATTTGGAGACAACCGCTGGACTAGAGCCATTACCGACTGGATCCCACGGGATGTCAAAAGATCACGTGGCCGCCCACCTACAAGATGGTCAGACTTCCTTGTTAAGACCCTGAAGGAACGGTTTGAGGCTCTTCATATTCCTGAATCAACCAGATGCCATTGGGCTACATTGGCACGTGATAGGGTCCAATGGAAATGTTACTGGCGCCCGCCGAGCAAATCGATGAATAACGGGATTCAAGTGATCAAGTGATCAAGTGATTGCACACACGAACCTTCTATAGGGAAAATTCCCATGTAACTTCTCACTTTGGGGGGGAAATGGTAACAGTAGGCTCTATTTTCTGGATGCTATAGCTAAGCCACTGTGTTCTAGACATCACATAATCCTTAATTGTACTACATGTGTTGAACTTGACAGTACCCTGTCTATTTCGAAAGCAAGCAGTGATTCATTCCATATGTTGTCTTCCTGCACATATGGCATTTCTGGGACTCTGTACTCATTGACTTACTACCTGTTATTTCTGTTTATCTCTCTGTTATTAACATGATTTCTTACTTTTGGTGGCCTTTTTTTGATAGTTGTTTTATTCCTGCTGGTTTTCATTCTCATTTTTTTTTTATTTTCTCTGTTCTTACTTCTCTGCGGGTGGAGTAAATTAATATGCTGCACAAACCCACCAAGTTCAGATGAAGATATGTTTTTCCCATGAAAGCATTATGCCTTGAACTATGTAAAACCACATAACTCAGATGCTTGTCTAGGTGCTCAGGTAGTAACTTAAAAAGGAGGCTGTATCTGAACCACTTAGTAGGTAAATATCCTTTGTCAGGGGTTGTAGCGTTCAAAAGACTTGATCAATCCAGGAGCATGGTGGGATTGAGAGATTCACAAAGGCAAGGTTCTTAAGCTTCTTGAGAAGATGTCATTTTTTTTTAGAATCTCTTAATATGGTTGGCAAAGCTACTGTGTGTGCTAGTATAGATTGTGTTCTACACTAGGTTTGTTTCAGAGAGTCAAATGGGAACTGGAATGCAAGCTTTGGTCCCTGTTTGCCCCTGGGCAACAAACTTCCCTACTTGGATAATTAATTTTTGTTGTCAGCTTGTTTGACCCCTGAGCACCCAGATATTGGGCACATTAGTTTAGATGTGCCTGTGAGGGTTTTACTGGTGAAACGAATATTTGAAAAGCTAAACTGAGTAAAGCAGATTATCCTCCCTAAGGACATTACAATCCACTGAAGGTTTGAATAAAGCAAAAAGGTAGAGTATGGAAGAATTTTCTCTGCCTGCTTTTGAGCTGGTTCCTCAGAGTTCTTTTTTTTTTTTTTTTTTTTAGAGCTCAAGTCTTGAAACTACATCAAGAGCTTTCACAGTTCTCAGGCCTTGGGCTCAAAATGAAACAATAGTATTAGCTCTCCTGAGATTGCTGCTTGATACTTGATCACTTGACATCCTGTTATTCATTGATTTGCTCGAGCAGGTGCCAGTAACATTTCCATTTGTCCCTATTGCATGCCAGTGTAGCTCAATGGCATCTGCTTGCTTCAGTAATACAAAGAGCCTCAAACCATTCATTCAGGGTCTTGACAAAGAAGGCTGACTATCTTGTAGGTGGGCAGCTACATGATCTTTTGACGTCCGGTAGGATCCAGTTGGTAACGGCTCTAGTCTAGTGGTTATCTCCAATTTGAATTACATGTCCAGCGCATCTGGTTTTCGACGCCTTGGCTAAAGAGACAGTGTCCTTGACTCTTGATCATTCATTGATGAGGTCGGAACTCAGGATTACTTCTCTCTCACTTGAGTAAGGCATGATATTCTAAGCACAGCTCTTTCATTTCCTCTTTGGGAGACCCAAATAGCGTTCTCATTCTGTTTTGTAGGGCCCAGGTCTCTGAGGCATATGTTAATGCAGGAAGAATGGTAGAGTCGAAGAGATGTGCCCGAGCCAGAGGTTCTTTGTCCTTTTTAGCTATTTCTTCAGTGCTCTTGAAAACATTCCACACTGCTCTCTTCCTCCTGTGCAGCTTAGGTTTTAGGTCATTTATCATGTTAGTTCCTCGACCTAGGTACACATAACTGCTGCATTCAGAGATGTTTGTTCCATTGAGAGTGAATGGAGCATCTGGAACTAGTTCGGTTTTCATGAACATTGTTTAGTTGAGATTCAGCTGTAGACCTACTTTCCACATTCTCGGTCAAAGTCAGCCAGCATTTGTGCCGCTTGGCTAATGTTTAGTGTTGTTAGAACGATGTCATCAGCAAAGCGGACATGTGGTGTAGTTGCTGTCTATCTTTCCTCCCATTCCTTCCCCATTCTAATTGTCGCATGATGTTCTCGAGGGTGACGCTGAAGAGTTTTGTTGAAATGGTATCACCCTGCGGAACCCCTCTTTTGACATCAATGATCAGTTCCTTGTAGAATGGTGAGACCCTGGTGGTGAACTGTACATACAGCTCATGAAGGATCTTGATGGACTGGGTTTGACTGCCATGTTTGGCTAGGGCTTTGATGACCACTTCAGTCTTAACAGAATCAAAGGGCTTTCTTTAAATCAATGAATGTTAGACAGAGGGGCATCTTGAGCCCTCCACAAACTTCAATGAGCTTGGTTACCATGTGGATATGGTCAATTGTGCTGAATACTTTTTTCGGGAGCCAGCTTGCTCACATAGTTGTCCTTCATCTAATGTTCTGCCAATCCTGTTCAGGATGACTCGAGTGAACAGCTTGTATATTGCTACCGCAGATCTTAAAATTTCTCAGTATCAATAACTGTATGAGTGAATCCCTTTTATATATATGTATATATAATAATGCATAACTTCAGACATCATCCAAGTAAGAGGTATTTTGGCTAATCCATAAAAATTTTTCTTGTGTAGAAAGCAAGGCTCTGGAGGAATTTGGCCTAAGTGTTGGAAATTAGAAAAGAAACTAATATATATTTAAAATTTGAAAAACTATCCATTTACTCCTTTGTAGTTTAGAGTTTGTATTTGAAGCTTTGAATTTCAAAAAATATACTTTGCAATATGGGGGATTCTCATAATTCTACAGATATAGAAGCATTTAACTGTATTTCCTCTGCTACCATATAGTATACTCTTATGTTTTTGTTGGTTGGAGAGAAAGATGCAAATTAGAGATGACTAATAGTCATTAAAAAATACTTAGGCACTGTGGATTGTGGCACTGTTGGCAGTAATCTAGGCACTCATATAGATGGAAGAGCTGCTGCCAGGTCTCCCCATGCCTGTCCAACCATGAGGCATCCTAGAGGGGGAGCAGGTTCTGATCCTTTCCTGCTGCCCCAATAGAGCCCCAGAATCCAGAAAAACTTCACACACCACAATCACCGTCATTTCTAAGGTCCAGACTCCATAGCTCATAAGATCCCCACCCAAGAGAGAAGCTGATTTCAAACCCAGGTATGCGGGTCTCAGTGGTTACATTCACCAGGCTTCTGTGGAACTGGAGCTGGGGGTCCCTTTCCCCCACCTCAGTCCCTCTAGAAGACTTGGTGGGCCCACCCAGAACTGCTGTCTCTTCTGTTGGCCATGATCCAAGAACACAGATGCATGGAAGACCTGCTTCCACCTCTTGCCATGGTGCACAGCCACTTTGCGGCTACTCAGTATCTCAAAGCCTGGTATACTGACATACCAGGTATCCCTTTCACATTTCATAGAATTAAGTAGGAGCATACAATCACGAGGTTGTGGTCTGTGGGAACATATTTCCCATGCAGTGGACTCAAATGCACAATGGAGATTTAATAATCTCCATTGACATTCGCTTAGAATATATTTATAAACCATTTTTAGAGAATTAGCTCCAACAAGCAGTATAGAATAGATTATTCAGTGTATGCATAGCACAAGTTCAAACAGAGGTGCAGAAAAAAAAATTTTAAATATGTGTTGGCCGTGAGGTGCAGTGGTGGTGGGAGGATCTGGGATTGACTGGTAGAAACGTACTACATTCTAAAAACTCAGAAAGTGAATGCAAGAACAGAAATCAACCAGACTTGCACATAACAACACATAAAAAATATCATGACTTTATCAATGCCATTCCCTTATATGGGCTGTAATGGTTAATATAATTAGCGCCAGCAAAAGGAGCAGGCATGGGAATAGGGGGTGGGTGGAAATTGAGGGTCTCTGGTGGAGGTGGGGGGCAAACTGGTGGTGGGAGTGGTGTTGAACAATGAATATTTCTAACAACTTTATTGTGAAGAGCTTTGTACTTTGTAAATCACGGTGTTTAAATAAAGTTTAAAAATACTTAGAGGCATGTGAGGAGAAAGGAACTCTATTGTTGGCGGAAAATTGACTGGTCCAGTCTTTTTTGGAATACAATCTGAACATTCCTCAAAAAATCTGAAATTGAGCTTCTATTTGACCCAGCAATACCACTTCAGGGGCCCAAAACCACATAGCAGAAATGTCATAAAACACTTTTATATTTATAGCAGCATTATTCACAATAGCTAGAATCTGGAAATAACTCACATACCTAAGAACAGACAGCTGAATAAAAAAACTATGATTCAGGTACACAGTAGAATACTACTCAGCCATTAGGAAAAATGAAGCCATGACATTTGCTTATAAATGGATAGGCATGGAGAGTATCATGCTGAGTAAAATGAGTAAGGAGAGAAACATATAGAATGACTGCATTCATTTGGCTCCTCCCATTCCTCCACCTCCTCCATGTCAGTGGGCGTGGCTGGGAGCTCCCAACCACCACAAACAGCAACCCTGGAAGAGAGACACTACAGTCCACAGCTCCGCTTAGGTTTGCGACAGTCTTAGATAGCACTGGAAGTTAAGACCAGGTCCTTCCCAGGATCTTTCACATTTATACACTGAATACAGTTCTAGGCAGGTTCTAATCATGGTCTGTTATCCCAGTGAGTCTAGCAAGAAGTTAGAGGAAACCCCACACCTTGAGGTCAGTCTTTCTCAACATCCAGACTCCACAGCTCTTCAGATCTCCATCTAAGAGGAAAAACTGATATCTCCCCCATTGAGGTTCATCAGTAAATGCTTGAGTGAGAGCCTACTACTGAGAGTGTACCACCTACATGACAGAGTCTGGCAAGCTACCCGTGTTGTATTTGATATGCTAAAAACCAGTAGCAATTATGGACCTCATTCCCATGACCTGAAGGAATGGTTTGAGGCTCTTCACGTTCCTGGAGCAAGTAGATGACCTTGGGCCACACTTGCTTTAGACAGGACTATGGAGATCTTGCTGATGCCCGCTCGAGCAAATCAATGAACAATGGGAAGACAATAGATACAAGATATATAAATATATATATGTGTGTATATATGTGTGTATATGTACATATATATACACATGTATATGTTCTCTATATATCTGTATATCTATATATTTGATATCTATATAGATAAATATAGAGCTAGAAAGAGAGAGAGAGAGAGAGGCAATATCCAAGGCCAGGATAACCAGTATCCAGGAGGACTGGTCAGTATTGGAAGCTTGCCAGAAGAGTGTGTGGGGAACAAAGGGCAGTTAGGCTAGAGAAGGGATCAGTATGACAATGATAGTTGGGAATGATCATTTTTGGACAGAAATTGAGTGTTGAAAGAAGGTAAAGATACTGATAACCTTTTTAGAAGCTGTATTGCAAGCCATAAAGCCCAAAGGAAACAGAGGGAGAAGGAGGGAGGAGGGAGAGAGAGAAGTTCCTGCCATAGAGGCATATCTATCTATCTGTCTGTCTGTCCATCCGTCCGTCTGTCCATCTGTCCGTCCATCCATCCCGTCAATTAGAAATATTTTAAAACTTAACAAAAACAACAGGGACTAGAGAGATAGTACAGAGGGCAGGGCATTTACCTTGCAAGAGAGATGATTCAGTTTGATATCTGGCACCATATTTGGTCCCCATGGGTACTGCCAGGAGTGGTTCTTGAGCATAGAACCAGAAGTAAGCCCTAAGTGCATCTGGGGGTGGCCCCCCAAACCAAAACCAAACGCAGAACAACCCAAACTCATGTTCACTGTTTAATACAAAAATATTGACTGCAGTTTATCATTTTCATTTGAAAAGATGTGGAAAGAATACAAAGACATGGATATTTTTGTGGTTATGTGGTATAAGAGGAAAGGACTCTCGTTTTTTTTAGTTGATCTGCTGTTTAGATTCTTGGACTCTTTCTAATTTTCTTCATAACCCTGTCATGATACTTGAAAAAATAGAGCGAGGGGCCTGAAATCTAGTAGAGTAGATAGGGTGCTTGCCTTGCATGTGACTAACCTAGGTTCAAACTTTGATACGGTCCCCTAAGCCCTGCTAGGAGTGATCTCTGGGCACAGAGTCAGGTATAAGCTGTGAGCACAGCCAGGTGCAGCCTCAAAGTTAACAAACAAAACCAAACAAATAGCACTATCACTATCTTCCCATTGATCATCTATTTGCTAGAGCGGGCACCAGTAATATCTCCATATGTCCTGTCTCATGCTAGTAGAACCCAAAGGCATCCGCTTGCTCCAGGAACATAAAGAGCCACAAACCATTATATTAGGTCATGGGAATGACCTAATATAAATGTTACTGGTATTTGGCATATCAAATACTACACGAGCAGCTTGCCAGGCTTGCCGTGCAGGTGGCATACTCTTGTAGTCACCTCTAAATAAAGCATTTATTGATGAACCGCGCAGCCACTAGTGGCCATGCAAACTGGGCTGTGATAGTCTGGTCTGCTGGGTGGAGTTGTGGACGAGAGGGAAGTCCGGATGTGGAAACGGCGGCCTCCATGGAGTCGGGGGTCATCTGGCCTGTTGTGAGGCTCTGCTGGGGGCCAGGGCTAGAACCCGCCATGACTCCCAGGCGCCTCATGAGTGGCTGGGCACAGGGAGAGCAAGTAGCAGCTCTGCCCCATGTCTGAGAGTCTCTGGTTCAGCATACCTGGGCCAGATTGAAAAAAAACTGCTGCAGGGTGGGTGTCGATGATCCGGGCTGTGATAGTCTGGTCTACTGGGTGGAGTTGTGGCGAGAGGGAAGTCCGGATATGGAAAACGGCGGCCTCCATGGAGTCGGGGGTTGTCGTCTGGCTTGTTGTGAGGCTCTGCTGGGGACCAGGGCTAGAACCCGCCATGCCTCCCGGGCGCCTCATGAGCGGCTGGGCACAGGGAGAGCAAGTAGCAGCTCTGCCCCATGTCTGAGAGTCTCTGGTTCAGCATACCTGGGCGGATAAACAAATAGCAGCAACAACAACACCCACAAATCCCCCACTTCCCAACAAAAACGCCAATTGAGTGATATTTCTAAACATATCATTTCTTGAAAGAATCAATATAGTCCAGTCAAAAAACAAACACTGGGAATTTTGACTGGTGTAGAAGAACAAGACATCTGGTCCTGAGATGTGTACTTTAACTATGGTTCTATATTTTAATGTGTTTTCTTTTTCTCACCTTTTTAAGGTCTTTTTTAAATTGCTGTGGAAACAAAAATCTCTACATACACAAAAGCATCAGACATGTCTCAGGACGCTATCCAGCCTCTGCTGGTAATTTTCTAAAAAATATATTCAAACCAATACACAGAGGGACATTGTAGTGTCATACAGATCATTGCAACAGAGACTTAACATGAGATGATGTTTGGATACCTCACATGTCACCCTCTAAAGAAGAACTATTCTTGGTGTCTGTTCAGAGTGAGGGGTGGAAGAGAAACAGTGGCATTATGATGCACTTGAGAGTTCTCAGAGCCCTAAGGAGAAGATGAAATTTAATGAACCAGAGAATCAATATTTTGTTTTTCCTTTGTTTCAAGTGCTACTTAAATTGGTTCCATGATTTCTTGTATTTTTATGTAACTTTCCCTCTGTGGCATTTAACACAGATTGAAGCAATGTAATCAGCCACACTTACTTTTCTGGAAAGACCACCTCTGAAGAAGGACATATTACATTTATGCACATTAATAAGTTTTCTAACCCATTCTCTAAAGTTTGTGAGATTCTTTTCATCCAGAAAAGTTGGCTAAAATGTTTTAGAAAATGGTAGAAGATTTCAGTTTCATTTTTAGGCATCAATACTTAAAATAAATCAATCCAATTCCAGGCCTCAAGGCTGTATAATTGTATGGAACAGGGAAGCAGTTTAGTGAGCTTTTCTTTTCTTTTCTTTTTTTCTTTTCTTTTCTTTTTTCTCTTCTCTTCTCTCTTCTCTCTCTCTTCTCTCTTCTCTTCTCTTCTCTTCTCTTCTCTTCTCTTCTCTTCTCTTCTCTTCTCTTCTTCTTCTCTTCTCTTCTCTTCTCTTCTTTCTTTTCTTTTCTTTTCCTTTCCTTTTTCTCTTCTTTTCTTTCCTCTTCTTTATTTTTCTTCTGCTTCTTCTTTGGTGATGGGTAGGCCACATCCAACAGTGCTCAGTGCCAACTCCTGACTCTCCTAGTGGCTAGTGGGTCTTCTATGGCACAGTGTGCTTACACCCTCTTTAGGTCGCAGAGACATTCATGAAGAAAAAAATGGTGAGCCCCATCCTGGTTCTATTTATAGAAGTGATTGAAGCTTGAACAAGCCCACAGTGGCATTTCCTTCTAAAGGCAGGAATTTCTAGATTCTTAAGAATTTTCTCAGTTCAACAAACATTTGCTTTAGATCAATGATTCTTAAATTTTGATTCTCTTTTATGTCACTGGAGAACTTGTCAGATTCCTGTTCAGTTGCTTTTGGAGAAGGAGGTGAAGATCTTAAAATTCTGACAAGGTTTGAGTGAAGCTGATGTTACTAGCCCTGAAACCAGTCTATAGATAGTAGAGACCCAAATTAAAGTAAATTTCTCAAGCACTGGATTTTTCCCTGTTCTTTCTTACCAGCTTTCTTTCTCATCTGTTGCTAAGGTTACCGAAGGTTGGCATCCATTACTCAAGTCAACTTTGATTTGACTAATATAGGTGATACAGCTTTCATTCCATTTGCAAGACACAAATGATATGTGTCACCTTTCGGCTCCAAAGAGCTTGAAATGAGATATCTAGAAAGTGAAATTCATTGACTGCCCTAAAATCCCTCACCCACAAAATACTTTATTGGTCTTTGTCTTTTCTTTATGCATGTGATCCCAATGCATAGTGTATAGAAGGTAAAATTATACCCATAAAAATTATTCGTGGCTTCTTCTGGAAAGCAGATAAGATTTATAGTATACTCTCAGGTATCTCAACCACCCAATAATGGTGTGGAAAGTAGTTTGTTGTCATAATTTTTCACTTGCGGTGAAAGGTCAGTCAAGGGTCCCACATGCTGTTCTAATGGTTGATTACATAAGAATTCGCCAGGAAGCAGCCTTCAGATCCATGGTTCTAATGTCTCACCTCTGAGAAACTGAATCGGAGTGGTTTGTATTCTTATGTTGTAAGGCAATGGATTTCAGCCACAGTTTCACAGACCACTATTGGTTCACAGGTATGTAAAGATACATATAAAAGATAGTATAGGGGCTGGAACAATAGGGTAGTGGGTAGAGCATTTGTCTTGAACACAGCTGACCAGGGTTTGATCATTGGCATCCCATATGGTTCCCTGAGCACTGCCAGGAGTGATTCCCAATTGCAGAGCCAGGAGTAACCCCTAAGCATGCTGGGTATGACCCAAAAAAGCAGAAAAGAAAAAAAAAGTATAAAAAAGCCCACTATATTAAGCACAATGCTTTGCTGGTACACAATATAAAATGCACTCAGTTAGTCATTAAAAGAATTACTCTCTGTAACACATTAGGAGTATCACAATACAGCTTCTCTTTTCATGTTTTCTCAGGAAACTAGAAAAGTAAACTCACCAAATTTAATTACTTAAAATGATGAATGTTATAAAGGGACAAGCAGGATAATGAGCTCATGATAAGGGAGAAGTTTTTTGGTTTGTTTTGCTTTTTTTGGGTCACACCTGACAATGCTCATGGGTTACTCTGCAGTCAGGAATTACTCCTGGTGGTGCTTGGGGAACATATGGGATGCTGGGGATCGAACCCAGGTCAGTTGCAAATGCCCTACCTGCTGTCCTGTTGCTCAGTCCAAGGAAATTTTTTACTTGAGTCAATCAATGCTGTCTCTGCAATTTGATGGGGTAAGAATTGTCTAGTGCATAGTTGTGATTAGGCAGAGAGCATCATCTGTGAACTTCCCTCCAGGAAACAGTATACTTTAGGAATTACTGTAACTGCTACAGACAAACCAAAGACACAAGACTTTTTGCAAGTTATTCTGCAGTTGGTACTCCTTTCCCAGGTGGTAAAGATATAAAGAGTCTCTGTCATCTCTAGAGGTTCTTCACAATATTTTGCTTGATCGACCAATACCAGATGAAGGTGAACTTGGCTTTCCGCTCCTCCACAGACATACCAGAGAGACTTGCAGACATGGGGCAGAGCTGCTACTGACTCTCCCTGTGACCAGCTGCTCACGAGGCACCCAGGAGGGATGGTGGGTTCTAGTCCTGGCCCACCACCCCAGCAGAGCCTCGCAACAAGCCAGACGACCCCCACTCCATGAGGGCCTCCATTTTCCACATCCGGACTTGTCTCTCGTCAGACCTCCACCTAGCAGACCAGCTTATCAGCGCCCGGCTCCATGGGTTCCAAGCTTGCGGCCGCACTGGTTCATCAATAAATGCTGGACTTAGAGATGCCTACAAGAGTATGCTACCTGCACGGCAGAGCCTGGCAAGCTACCCGTGTTGTATTTGATATATATGCCAAATACCAGTAACAATTATAGACTCATTCCAGAATGGACTGAGGCTCTTTATGTTCCTGGAGCAAGCAGATGCCTTGGGCTCTACTAGCATGAAACAGGACATATGGAGATGTTACTGGGGCCCTGCGAAAGCAAATCGATGATGAACGGGAAGACAGTGATACAGTGATACCAATACCAGAAACTTGGATCTTACTGAGTACATCACTGAAGATCCCTTGCCTCAGGCTTTGAGTCTATAGGCAAGATGGGGGAGCCTAACACCATTTGTAGAGTCCTTAAATTCTTGGTGAAAGTGACTGTCAGGGTGACACTTAAAATTAACTATGGCTTGGTTTGATTCTTGGACACCTTGTCTGCTAAATGGGATGAAAACGACTTTCCCAGAAGAGAGAGTATAGGAAGTTTGGCACCTGCCCTGCTGGTTTGAATTCCTGGCACCACAGATGGTCCCCTGACCATCACCAGGCTTCACTCCTGAGAATAGAATCATAAATAATCCTTGAGTTCCATTAGTTGTGGCCCAAAAGGACTCACTTCCCCTCAAAAGAATACTTTTCTCAAAGTTGGTTCATTAAAATCATGTGCCTTGTTCTTGGTAATCTTGCCTTGGATAATGTAACTGTAGCACTTAGAAGGTTCCATTTTGAGCCTTGTTGTAATGAGTGTGTCCACCTTTGGTCTGACATCTATTATTTCTATTATTTTTAAGGAAATGGGAGGCTTTGTAAGCCAGTATCCAGGTCAAACTTCCAAGCTGGCCATTGGAGAACTGTCCATCTACTTAGGAGTAGACTTTCTAACCCACCACAACACCATCAGAGCAGCCTATGTCTGTGTTAGGAGAAAAGCAATCTTATCGAGCAAATGTGTGAAGAGGTATTTTCACTTTTGACACTCTCAACTGTTCTTTCTGGCAGCTTAGTAAAAGGACTAACTTGCAGATCCTGTGGGGTGGGTCTGCTCAGGGACTGGCAGGGATGGACCAGTTCTGCTGGAACCCTGGCAGGTTAGGCCCATTAGGAATGACTTTTAGCACTTCATCCCTTAGCAGTTACAGCTTCTCAAAGATACTCCAAGGGACCAGAGCAACGAGGCATTGCCATGGACATCTCTGATGTCTGTGATGTGGCACTTTCCCATTGAGAGAGTACTGCAGAAGGCACCTCCCTTTGCTGCTTTTCCTGAGTAATCACTAGAACCAGCCCCTCCTACCCATCAGTAGTTTTAGTTGTATCTGAACAACGCTCACTGTGCTCCTACAACACATACTTTACTTGTGAGATGTGTTGTAGTGCTCATGGATGAATAAAACTGTTCCCAGTCCTTTAAAAGGAAAACAAATCAATAGGTATCCAACTAGTGAAAACTGCCAAGACTGCGATAATGATGGCAATACCGATAAAAAGAAGAAAGTGCTCTCTTGTCAAAGGTGCTTGTATTTGTTTTCTATTGTGGCTGCAAACTTAGTGGCTTAAAACATGAGAAATGTATTACCTCACAGAGGCCAGCCAGAAATCTGAGAAAAGTCTCAGAGGTCTAAATTCAGGGTGTCACAGGGAGGTGCTTCCTCTGGAGGTTCTTGGGAGAATCTATTCCTTGCTAGCTCCTAATGGTTGTCCACATTCCTTTACTTGTTGCCTCATCCCTCTAACCTCTGCCTCTGTGGTTTCATTGCATTTTTCTCACCTGGCTATGAAGTCTCCCTCTGTCTTCCTGCTGTAAGGAGACATATGACTGATTTAGAAGCCATAGAGATAACTTGATTGTTCTGTCTCAAGATCCTTGTGGTAATATTATCTGCAAAGTCCTCTCTTGAACACATGCTAATGTTCACAGGTGCCAGACACTGGTACAGAGGTGTCTTTTGGAGGGTATTTATTAGATTATTCTGTCTGCTAAGGTGACACTCTCAGATTTTTTACTCTCTACCCCCACAGAATGGTAGTTCTTTGTTGGTAGTTATAATATTGTCAGTCACTTATGGCTATTTATATAAGCACTTGATAATATGGCTTGTCCAAACTAAAATACTACAAGTGGAAAATGAACTCTCAATACTTGAAGAATTACTATATGAGGAGCAGTTCATTAATAATTTATGTTGATTACATGCTGATTTTTTTTGTTGTGTCTGATTCACAGGGGCTATTCCTTGCTCTGTGCTTAGAGTGCCTGGGGGACCATATTATGCCAAAAAATTGAACTTAGCCTCTGGCAGGAGGAGCATGAGCTCCTGGTGAGCTATCTCTCTGGCCTTCACATGGGAGGGTTTTAGAACTCCCCAGTGCACAGATTCCATCATCAGATTACTAAATCAGAAACATCTAGGGAAAGGCCTAGCCATCAGCATGTTTAAAACTTCCCAGGAGATTCCAACATGCAGCCGAGGTTGAGAATCTGCAGTGACATGGGGATTAATAATAGTAATAGCACAGTGGTTCAGGGGTTACTACAAATGGGTGAGACTTGTTCGCCTTACAAACAAAATAAAATAAGGTCTCGTAATGCACCCTCTGCCTTGCTCCCGGCACCTCAGAGCCATGGTGCAGCAGGAGACTGTGAGAGGAGGGGACAATTTCCAACTGACAGGCTGGCTGGACTCTCCCTTGGTAAACTGTCTCTGGGAGTTTCTGCCACAGGATCTGGTGGAACTAAACAGAATAAAGGCAAGCAAGCAAATGTTCCATTGATGTAAGGTGGCTAAAGGTACAGTGGCTCATGGTAGGAGTATGTTTTGTGGGCATTCATTGGTTGTTCCTGTCACAGTAAAGGTTTTTTTTATAGTTGTATTTCCCAGTTCCTTCCCAGACCCAAACAATAGCTGTAGTCACTGGATCTGGGCTCAGAATTAGGCACAAAGCCGAAAGTCGGCATACTTCTGTTGAGTTTTGAAGCTTTGCTTTGGAATTTGGTTCTTAGAAGAACAAGGCAGTGTGCTTCAGAAGAAGCGTGTGCTACTGGACACACACTGATAGAATGAGATACCTCCATCTTCTTCATGCAGTCTTCAAGCTGTAGGGTTTTTTATGTCATGGTCCATGAATAGATCTATCATATAAGTATTTTTCAGGGCCTGGAGGCTAATTAAAGCACCAGATTATTCTAAACAATGTTATGTATTTTTAAAAAAATTTAAGTTACATAGTGCTTATCTGACTTCCAAAGTAGCTGATATAAAACAGTAATTACCATTTTCTTTTTCTTGCCATATAACAGATTTTATTTGGAAGCTTTGAGGGAAGGGGTGGGGAGAAAGAGAGTAATTAATATTTTGAAAAGGGAGAGGTCTTGTGTATGCTGTGGGTGGTGAAGCATTCTTAACAAGGGAGCTTAAAGCAATTTGAATAAAAAGCTTGTTATTGTCCTCCTTCCTCTTTTCTTTCTTGAATGCTAATTCTAGGTTAGGAAGAAGACCTTGTCTTCAACTTTAGGGGCCTATGGAGAGCGGAGACAGAAAAACAAGAGAGAGAACATTGTAAGGTCTATGAGGACAAGACTATCCTTCATCCTTCCCCTTTCCTTCTCTGAAAAAATATACATGCTTCACATAACTGAGAAAGACACTTTTGAAAGAAGAAATTTGGGGCCAGAGAAGAATCTCAGATGTTGGAGTATGTACTTTATATGTGGAGGCAGTAGCTGAATTTTAGTGCCGACTCAGCTTGGTCCTCCAAGCACTGGTTGAAAGTCCTCTCTCCCAAACAAAGAAATTGGGAGATGGAACTCTGAAAGTAAGAAGGTAAAGAGAAAGTAAACTTAGCCAAAAAAAAAAATCATATTCTTTAAAGTCTTACAAATTGAGGAAGGTGGTCCACATTTATATGTTCCAGCAGCCAGCACAAACAGGTTAACCTCAAGTTTCTATAATGTTCAGTATTCTATGTTAAATGCTGAACTAGAGGATTCACTAAAATTTATAGGAGTAGAGACCACTACCTTTCCCTCACAAAATGTTAAACATTCAGGGGCGGAGCCATAGCCCAGCCGGTAGGGTGTTAGCCTTGCATGCGACCGGCCTCTGCCGGCCTGGGTTCGATCCCCGACATCCCATATGGTCCCCCGAGCACCACCAGGAGTAATTCCTGAGTGCAGAGCCAGGAGTAACCCCTGAGCATCACCGAGTGTGACCCAAAAAGCAAAAAACAAAACAAAACAAAAAACAAGGTTAAACATTCATCAAGTGATCTAGCTCTAATAGCAGCAACTACTGCGTAGACCTTTGTGGAAAGTTTTTCCTTTAGACGCCATCTTGATGAGCACATGTGATGGAGCAACATAGAGGTGATTACTGACCCATTTCAAGTGCCCTCCATGGCTGCTTGAATAAATCAGAGAGTTTATGTGAGCAAAACAGGATTATTCAGGGAAGCAATTTGAGAAGACAGGACTATGTTCCCCAAATCCATCTTATCTTCATGGTCACAAGAAGAAATTTTTTGTAGGAAAAAAAGCAAGCCAGGTGGCTGAAATAGCTCAGTTGGGAGCGTTAGACTGAAAAAAAGAAGCAAGCCCATTTTTTAAAGGAAGGATTGTTGGAGACAGGTAAGCTTCAGGGTCATCAATCAGCACCCTGGTGGGCTAGTCCCCAGAGGCACTCCCCTTTAATGCAGTAAAGATTTCCTCCCTCTTATACTATGGCCCAAGGTAAGGATATATTTTTCAACCATCCTTGCCAGGACAAGTTTTAGCATTGAATTCTACTCAATTTCTTTGGGCCATCTTTAGTTTCCTTTACCTAGCTGTGGGCTGCCCTCTAAATTTTAACAATTATAAGGTGCATATTGTTTTTTTTTTCCCAAGGACTCAGGGGCCTTGAGATCATGCCTGGCAAATTTTTTGGTCAAGGCCCACTGTTTGCCGAGCTAACTGAGTTTTGGCCTCCAGAGGGAGATATTCCTGATATGGGATTCCATCTGAGTCCAAGACTTCCTTCCCTCCTGGATTAAGTCCCTGCAATTCTGACCCCTCTGCTTCCGACTGACACAAAGGAAAGGTTTCATTTAAATGACATGTCTTGGACAGGCAGCAGCAGCAGTAGGGAAGAACAATATTATCAGTTTAGAGATCATTTTATCCAACTTCAAAAGAGGGTAAAAATGGGGTGGTAGGTGGGAAGGAATCTGAAAACCCAAAGAGAGAAAATTCAAAACAAAGAATACCCATTTCCAGAAATTACCATTATAAAAAGCCTAACCTGTAAGTAGTGGCACACTGCCCCAAGGAGAAAAATGAAAATCTCCTTGGCTGGCCTTTCAGCTTGCCTAAGGGGGCTGATCTTTGCTCACTGGGAAGGTGACTGTGCTGACCTTAAAATCCAGCCTCTGAAAGCAGGAGATGAGGTATTTTTTCACCCCACCCCAGGCTTTGATGTTTTTCAAAATTCTCAAGGAGTCAGTACTTTCTCCTGAAGCTTCTTTAAAAAGTAGCAATTTATAGAAAAAGACAAAGGCCTGGGGGAGGGGTCTCTAAAGAACAGTGCCCTAAAACCTTTTTCTCCCTTTCCTGAGCTTTAGCATTTTCTTAAACATTCTTTCCTTAACCCTCTTTTTGTTTTGATACGGGCTTCTTCCAGTGTCCCAAGTACAATCTGAAGGTCACCTTTCAGGTCCTTCTCTCTCTAGCCCCCAATCCATGCAAATATAAGCGTCTCTCCTTGGCGGCTGGCACCGGTTTGCCCCGCCGGTGACAACCCACCGTGCAGCCTCCTGCAGAGACCATTTTCGGCCACACGGAGGCACGCGCGAGCCTCCCAAAGCCAGAGGTAGCCTTCCCCCATTTCCATTATCCCCCTTCCCGTTTCCCCAGCGCCCCCGACCTTCCCCGGACAGAGAGCAGGGAACGCGCCTCTGGGGGGTCCAGGAGGAGGGGCAGCGTTAGCGCCGCCCGGGCCGTGCCGAAGGTGCGGCGGGCTGCGGACCGTCTCTGCTGCAAGCTCCTCCTTCCGCTGGTCCAGCCTTTCTCCGCCGCCCCCAGCCCCCTCCCGCTCGGCTCTGCAAATCCCAGGCTTCCCCGAAGAGCCGGGAGCGCCGGCTGGAGCAGCGCAGCCGACTGGCCGCGCCAAGCCCTAGGGCAGCAGCTCTGCCGCGCGGCTGGAGCCGCTCCGCAGGCGCCGCCGAGTCCGGGGCGCATTGCCCTTTCCGAGCCGCGAGCAGCCGAAGCGGTTGCTGCAGACCCTGGAGGAGCGAAGGAAAGTGCGTGTGGTGGCAGTGCGTGTGTGCGGGGAGAGTGTCGGGGACCGCACAGTCGAATCAGGGCGGAGGAGCAGGGAGGGGCCACCAGGATCGGCCCCCTCGCCATCCCCGAGGTTCTCCAGCCGCGGCGCCAGCTCGCCGGCGCCCCCGACCATGGACTTGTGCGGAGTTGAGATGCGCCTCGGCCAGCAGGCGCGGGTGGCGGCCCGACCCCGGGGGGTGTGCGGGCGCGCGCGCCGGGATGGCGAGGTAGGATGGCCGCGCAGCACGACCCCAGCCGCCCCCACGCAGCGGCCCCCCGGGCGGTGCCGCTAACTCGACCGAGCGCACAGCGGTGTGGGCGGACGCGGCCGGCCCCGCGCGCGCCTTCCCAGCCGCTTCGCCTCTCGCACCCACTCGCACCTGCCCCCGCCGGTACCATGTCGAAGGCGGCTGCGGGCACGGCGGCAGCGCCGGCGGCGGAAAGTTGTGCCCCGGCTTCTGCGGGCCCGACGGCCGCCGCCGCCGTGGAGGACCTGTCCAAAGTATCGGACGAGGAGCTGCTGAAGTGGAGCAAGGAGGAGCTGATCCGCAGCCTGCGGCGCGCCGAGGCCGAGAAGGTGAGCGCGATGCTGGACCACAGCAACCTCATCCGCGAGGTGAACCGCCGCCTGCAGCTGCACCTCGGCGAGATCCGCGGACTCAAGGTGAGTGCGGGGCCGGCCGGGCTGTGGGGGGGCCGCCGGGAGGTGGGGCCTGGCAAACTTTCCCCCTGCCAGCCACAGGTGGTCCTCCCCCTTCGGCGGGACAGCACCCCAGCTCCCCATCCCCTTTGGGAAACTTTTCTAAACTTTGCAGGCGTTTGCCCCCACCCGCTTTCCAAGACTAGCGTCCCGCTCTCGCTCATGGCCCTCCTGCTCGTGGCTGCAGGAGATGCGCCCCAGGGGATGAGACGCTGGGGCGGGGGACAGGCGCGCGGAACCTTGAATTTCTGGGGTTCCCTGGGAAATTAGTGCTTTGGAGAGCCTGGCTTAGCCTGGTGGGGAAAAGATGAGCAAGGGAACAAGTCTAGGGCGTCTTGGCCCCTAGAGGTCGTAGATGCTTCTTCCTCTGAGGGGCCTCAGGGGTAGAAATGGGGCTCCAGGGCCCAGGGCTTGCAGGGCTCTCTGGGAGAAGCTACTGGCGCCACCCTTGGAGCCGGCTTGTGTCGCCGGCTCTGAGAGAAAAGCTCTGACTTCACGTCTTGTGGCTTCTCTGCTTTCCTTCTCCCCAGTTAGGGATGGCGTCATCTGGGTTGCCTTACTCCTCCCCTCCCCCGGCTTTATTTTAATTTCCTCCTGCATTGGGAAGGGGAGCGTGTGCACAGGAACTCTGGGGAGTCGTTCGGGATTTTGCTGGGGGTACCCCAAGTGTCGTCAGTGATGCTTCTCTTTGGGTCATCCCTTCCTCATTGTTAGGCAAACAAGAAAATAAAAGGGATGAAGAGGGACCCCAACTTTGTTCTCGTTGCGGGGGTGCTCTGCGGGTGCCATCCGAGTGCCCCCGCTGGCTGCAGCAGGCGGGTGGCGGGATCCGCCCTGCCGGCGAGCACCGCAAACTTCCTTTCCTCACTGCTAGTGCTGGTGCCTCCTGGTATTCCTTCCTCTCATTGTTCTGCTTTGTTTATAGGAAGCAGGACACAAACGAAACTGCCGCAGGGGCCTCAGGGAGCAAATTCCCGGAGGCACAAATTGTTCTTGTCCTCTTTTCACCCCCCCACCCCACTCAGGCGTTACTGTTTCCTAATTGTCAGCTCTGGGGTTCTGGAGCAAAGGGGAGTGGGAGGGGCTCCGCCGCAGATGCTCACCTGGGCGCGGCCCAGGCCAGGTGGAGACGTCACCTTCCCGCCTCGGGGATCCCCACCTACTGTCCTATGGATGCCCTAGGAACAAAACCATGGGGCTTATTCTCTCTGGTTTAATTCATGACTGATGGAGTACTTACAAGGCCCGGGCTCTTGGGGTTAGAGGCCTACTGGTGCAATGGGAAGGTTTCAAAGTGGATGTATCTGAATTTCTCATTCGCAGGCTAATTAATTTCTCAGTCTCATTTTGATTGTCACTAAAGCCAAATGGTATGATCCATCTCAAATTATGATATAGAGAGGAAGGGCTAACAGCCAACTGGCCCAGCAAAAATGGTAGCTGTTGTTATCAGGAGCAGATTTTTAAATGGACTTCTTCAGGCTCTAGGTTTATTTTTTTTCTCTTTTTTTTTAGGCAAAACAAGGCAAAGTTGGTTCATTAACTTTCCAATTTGATCCTTCATGTGTGACTCAGAATATGACATGGAAGCATTTTTAATTTACCATTTTCTAAAGAGTTTAATGCAGTTTTTAGTCATAGCATGACAATAGCTCAAATATCTGAAGGTTCTTTTCGATTGTCTTTCTCTATTTGGGTCATGATGAAGCCTGGTCTTCATTGCAGGAGCCTCATTTAGATCACTGCCCGTTTGTCTGGTTAAGGGCTGATGCAGCCTAAGTCCGAAAGTCTTCTGGTAATCCAGGATCATGCCCTGGCATAAGAAGACTGTCCAGCCCAAGTCCTTATCTGCTAACGATGTGATGGGGATTGGCCAGTTGGATCCACAGCCTTCCCCCTCCAGCCTTAGGGAGCAGCTGTAGGGTGTTTAGCTTTAGCACCTCTACCCACTCTTGGGGCTCTGTGATAAACCCTGCAGAGAGGCCAGCCCTCCCTAGGACCCTCTCTGGCTCCGCCCCTTGTAATCCTCTCCCACTCCTGTGGGCACCTTGCTGATAGTTGTTGCTGCCTGTCAGTGTGATAATGTTTGTTACATTTATTTTGACTTTGCCAGAAGGAAGGAATTTTTTATTTTTGCCTTTATAAAATAAAGCTTGGGGCTCTCAGTTGGGGACTGTATCTAGAGTAATTAAGGTGGCCACGCTGGTCTTTTTTTTTCTGTTACATCCATCCCTCTCTGCAAACTGTCTTTGAAATCTTTTTTTTTCCTGAGCCTTTGGGTGGTGCTGAGCTGTAGACTTCTTTGTAGATTTAGGGGAACTGCATCTCTGTAGATCTGCAGCACTTTAATTTTCATCCTTGATCTGCCACACTGCCCCACAATGAACAAAACTGGCATAACCAAACAGTTATTTAACAAGATAAAATGCTTGAGAATGAAAATTTGAATTATATGCTCTGAGGTTAATGTTTTAAAGGTCTTTTAAAGGTCTTTATTGATTGAATTTTGGTTTGTGGGACACACTCTATAATGCTCAGGGCTTACTCCTACACTCAGGGACCACTCCTATAAGACCCAAGGAGCCATATGTGGTACCAGAGACCAAACCCAGATCAGTCGCATACAAGACAAGTGCCTTACCCATTGTACTATCTCTCTCTATCCCTATGGTCAAGTTTAGACATGGCTAACATCTGTGGCAGTGTTAAGAAGATACTCAGCACTTTGAGAAAGAAAGCTTAAGATTTAATATGGCAGATTCAAAGAAGTTGACAAGGTTATTGTAAACTGCTTGATTAGTTGTTCTACAGAAGGAAAAGGAAATAATCAAAAAAGGAGAGTAAGTATAGAGTGAAGAAAGCTAATTGGAAGGAATAGCTGAGATAAAGAATCAGTGGGTCAGAGCTCTCCAGGTTAAACCCTACAACAATTCTGAAAAGTGTCTCACTCCAGTTAGAAATTTCTTGAAGCCCAGGATAGAATACTGTTTGTTTCCCATTTCGCAAGGAATTGGGAGTAGTTGTCAGTACTTAAAGTATTTTTATTTATTTATTTTCAGTTTGGGAGTCTCAGCAGTGCTGAGGGCTTACTCCTGGCTTTGCACTCAGGGATCACTCCTGGTGGTGCTCAGCGGTCCTAATGGGGATGTGAGGGATTGATTCTGGGTTGGCCATGTGCAAGGTAAGGGCCCTACCTGCTGTACTATCTCTCCAGTCCAAGGGAAGTATTTTTTAGATAGAAATTCATTTAGATAAAGAAGTACATGACTTCTTTATCTAAATGAATTTTGATAATTCATTAATACTTATTGATAATTCATTATCGCTCATTTCGATAGGAGCAATAGTGCAGTGGGTAGGACGTTTGCCTTGCACACAGGTGACCCGGGTTGGGTTTGATCCCTGGCATTCCATAAGGTCCCCAAGCACCACCAGGAATGATTCCTGAGTGCAGAGCCAGGAGTAACTCCTGAGCATTGCTGGGTATGACCCAAAAAAAATACATGACTTGAACTTTCTATGAAATGCCAGGATTAAACCAAAAGTGGAATAATTTTTAAAGTTTAGAAAGATTAGTTATGTTTAGTATTAATTTCCCAGAATATCCCAGCTTATGATTCACCTAAAGCAATGGCTTTGAGGATTAATTTACTCTTTCATCACTGTAAAATACAATGGGATTCAGGGACTGCTGAAAGCAACAATAAAAACTTATTTTTCCAAAAGCTAGACAATAGCCTTTTTTAACCACAAACCTAGGGCTTTCAGAGGGTTGGTCAGTCCATATATGCATATACAGTATTTGCTGTATGCAAGGTGCCATGTTAGGGCTGTCAAATGTATAAATATATTAAAATAGGTTTTGCCCCCCTGAACCTGAGATAGCTGTATTGAAAAAGAAAAAAATTAAGTCTAATGAATGTTCTGGTATATCTTACAGGCATTAAATAGTGAATGGGAGCCAGACTTCTTTCCCTCCCTCCTCCTTCCCTCCCTCCCTCCCTCCCTCCTCCCTCCCTCCCTTCCTTCCTTTCCTTCCTTCCTTCCTTCCTTCCTTCCTTCCTTCCTTCTTTCCTCCTTCCTTCCTTCCTTCCTTCCTTCCTTCCTTCCTTCCTTCCTCTCCCTCCCTCCCTCCCTCCCTCCCCTCCCTCCCTCCCTCCCTCCCCTCCCTCCCTCTCTCCTCCCTCCCTCTCCCCCATCGTCCCTCACTTTCTTGCCTTCTTTGCTGTTCTACTGCACATCAGATATTGCTGGGGAAATTCTCAGAGGTATCTTTCATCCTCAGTAAGCTCAAATATAGAAGAAGACAGTATTTTCTAGTTGGAAAGCTAAGGAACATGAGGCTTGATAAAATGTAAAGAGAGCTAAGGGTGGGAAGGTAGGAGAAAGTAGCCTCAGCCAAAGGAATGATTATTTTTCCTGGCAAAGGGGAGGTGATGGAGTTGATCTGCAGGAGAGACATAATGCTAAGGAGGTGGATTTGAGTATCACTCTGACCAGGTGAGGGAAGGAAGATGGGTAGACAAAGTATGGAAGCTTTGGAAAATGCCGCAGCCTGGGGTCAGAGAGTGGGAATAATACCTGAGAGGCGTTACACATAGAGATGCTGGTAATGCCAGGAGTTAGACTTGGAGTTGAAAACTAAGCTGCACACATCTCCTTCCTCAGAACTTCATGGTTGGCAGATGGTGTTTTTGTTGTTTTTGAGCCACACCAGGCCATGCTAAGGTGCATGCTTGGAAGATCATGTGGTGTCAGCGATGAAACCAGGGGCGGGTGAATGCTAGGCATTCTCTCCAGTTCTTTGATCTTCCTGGAACCTAGCAGATGTTTAATAGTTTATTGTTCTTGTCAGTATCAGGGGACATGTTGGCATCAGTTGTTGTTCAAGAGAATGAAAGTCCTCTCTGGGAACCTTTAGTTCTTCTTTGAATGATGGGAGTTACATGATGGTTTTTAGCAAAACTCTCAGGTTTTTGCCTGTAGCTGACCCCATTTTACTCTTACCAGGCCATAGAGCTTCCAGAAACAGCTGATCCCTTTACTATATGTGTGACTAAAGGAAAAGGATATTTTTACTTTTACTATGCTTTCTAATAGTAAAAGCAAAAGTGGGGAGCTCACCTTGCAAGAGGCTCATGCATGATGTGGTGAGCTATTCCCACCCTCTGCACCGCTACCGTGTGTCTATGCCCCACCTCTCTGTCACCCTGGACTAACCTGGCTGTCTCCTAGCTGACGTCCTAGCTTCCTCTCTTGCCCTGTCTCCCTTCTTGGCCACTCCTACTGTTAGGCCTGCTCAGATGCTTGCCCACATAGCATTATGGCGATTATTTGCAAAATGGATCTCATGATCTCACCCTTGCCTGACAAGTCTGATTTTATCTGGCTTTGGAGTCTTCCAGGTCTCTGTTCCTAGCTTTGCTCCCTTTCAGTGCGCTTCAGGCTCTCGGGCCTCCCTGAAACTTGAGTACTATTTTGTCCCAGGCTTTAGGTACTTGTCCTTATCTGTGCCTGGGATCACCTGCCTACAAATTTTGCTCCTTTATTTTACTTAGGTCTTTGCTAATGCATTTTCCTTCTCTCCGAGATGCCTTCTCTTAGAAAAAAAAAAAGAAAGTTCTTCATAAGCTTTAGTATGCATAAACTTTAGTATTCTTTCCAATGCTTTACTCCATAGGACATTAGATTCATCTACTTGCTTTTGGCAGTCTTTTCTGTTGATATGAAAACTGTAAGGTGTTGAGTCTTTGCTGTGTGCATCGATAATATCTCTAATAACTGAACTGGTTCCTGATATATGACCGATGCTTATTAAATATATGCAAATAAAACAATGACTCATCATTTATTCTGGAGAAATAAACTGGTCATAGGCTGTGAGACCTGTCTGGTTTTTGTATTCTATCTTAACACAAGTGAGGAGACATTCAGTGACATTCAGACATTCAGGTTTTAAAGCCTGGAAATGCGGAGAGAGATCCATGTCAGAGGTGGAGGTCAGAAGACTTGTTTAACATGGAAGAGGCAGGTGAGGGAAAGGCAGGTTGCAGTGATAGCCTTAGCTTCCCATAATGAGTGACTGGAAGTGGGATCCCGATGGCATTTGCAGAGAGGTGTCCTGTGGAGGAGGAGAGTGTCACCTGACTCAGTGGCATAGTGAGAGGTGCCCAGAAGGTGTCCAGTTCAGATACAGCAAGTAGGACTCAAGCGTGCAGGACTGGAATTTTACCAGAAGGCAATTGTGTTGTTACCCAGTGTGGGGTTTAGGTTGCCCATCCCATGAGCTGAATGGCTGTTTGCTGTGTAGACCTATTTGCATTTCACAGTCATAGTCAGCCATATTTCTTCTTGAATGTGGGATAAGGGAGTCTTATATATATATATATATATATATATATATATATATTTTTTTTTTTTTTGCTTTTTGGGTCACACCTGGTGATGCTCAGGGGTTACTCCTGGCTCTGCACTCAGGAGCTTCTGGGGTGCTCGGGGGACCATATGGGATGCCGAGGATCGAACCCGGGCGGTGTGGGCGGCTGCGCGCAAGGCAAACGCCTTACCTGCTGGGCCATCACTCCAGCCCAGGAGTCTTATATTTTTAAAAAATAATTTCCTAATAAGTCGCTATTCCATACTGAGTAGATGACCTTGAATCAAGCTTTGTAAGGTGCAATTTCCTCTTTGGTCAAAGAACCTTTTAACAGTCCTTATCCCCTAAAGGTTTTTTCCTGAAATTCAAGTGAGATAATAAAAGCAAAGGACTGGGTAGGGAGTATAAGCAGCCCCTACTTATATTTTAATGGCAGCTCTAATCTTCTGCTTCCTCTGTTCCTGTTCCCTAATATCAGAGAAAATTCACCAGTCCTGGGCTCTGACTCCCAGGAAGTCTGAGCCCGCTGATGCAGCATTGCGTCCTCCTCTTAATAGCCCACTCTCTCTTTTCCTTCAGGATATCAACCAGAAACTCCAGGAGGACAACCAGGAGCTGAGGGACCTCTGCTGTTTCCTGGACGATGACCGGCAGAAAGGCAAGAGGGTGTCCCGGGAGTGGCAGCGACTGGGCCGCTACGCGGGGGGGTGATGCACAAGGAAGTGGCTTTATATCTGCAGAAGCTGAAGGAGTTGGAGGTGAAGCAGGAGGAGGTAGTGAAGGAGAATATGGAGCTCAAGGAGCTCTGCGTGCTGCTGGATGAGGAAAAGGGCGCTGGCTGTGCGGGCAGCCGCTGCTCCATCGACAGCCAGGCCAGCCTGTGCCAGCTTGCAGCCTCCACCGCCCCTATGTGCGGGATGTGGGTGATGGCAGCAGCACTTCCAGCACTGGCAGCACGGACAGCCCAGACCACCACAAGCACCATGCGAGCAGCGGCAGCCCTGAGCACCTGCAGAAGCCCCGGGGTGAGGGCAGCCCGGAGCACTCCAAGCACCGGAGCACCAGTCCCGAACATCTCCAGAAACCCAGAACCTCCGGGACTCCAGATCATCCAAAAGCACTCAAAGGACCTAGCCCCGAGCACCACAAACCCTTGTGTAAGGGCAGCCCTGAGCAGCAAAGGCACCCGCACCCCGGGAGCAGCCCCTGAGATGCTGCCCAAGCACGTGCTGAGTGGGAGCCCCGAGCACTTTCAGAAGCACCGGCCAGGGGGCAGTCCTGAGCACGCCAGGCACAGTGGAGGCAGCCCCGAGCACCTTCAGAAACACGCCCTCAGTGGGAGCCTGGAGCATCTCCCCAGAGTCAGGGGACCAGCCCTGAGCACCTCAAACAACATTACGGGGAGCCCTGATCACAAACACATGGGCGGAGGAGGTGGAGGCAGCGGAGGAGGCAGCCGGGAGGGCACCCTCCGAAGACAGGTGCAGGAGGACTTGTCACCCCATCACCGCAGTGTCTACAGCGGCATGAACGGTGGGTCAGTATGTGCGGGGGAGCCGCTTTGATGGGGCAACACAGTAAAGAGTTAGGAATGAGGAGGGACTTCCCAGCAGGCCAGGCCGGGTGGGAAGTGGAATGTGGGAAGGAGCAGATATCTGGCTCAAATTGCGGTGTGTGCTGTTGTGTCTCTGTTAAGTCTCTGTTTATCTGTCAAATACAGTCATAGTTTAGGGCTGAGAGAGTTGCGCAAGGAGAGAAATGGCAATTCTGTGGACTCCAAGAAGTCAGGTTGAGATTTGTGGGGCATTGGTTGCTTTGTTTTGTGACCATACCTTGTGGTGTTTGGGAGCTGCTTCAGTTCTCTCTTCAGTATTCTGACCCCCAGTACTTGGGACGATGTGTGGAACCCAGATTTCCTGCAGGGAAAACCTGAATTCAAAGCCTGCTGTCTTGCAGTCCTGGAATTTGTGTGTATGAAGATAAAAATAAAAACCAATTTAAGACTCTGTGTTCTGGAACTTGACTGGAATATGAGCATTTTCCTAGTTGAGTGCTTGCTTATGGAAGGAATGACCAAAAGGTTTCTGTAATAGCTTGTGTGTTAGAAGAGTGAGCATTTACTGTGAATAACAGCATTGCAAATGACGCTGGGCTTCCTGGGTGCATATACATACATTTCATACTTTACCTTGGGGATGTTTTTTCTTTTATTGGGGTCTTAGCGCAAATCAACTTTTCTTTGTGCCTAAAATATGTAATTGATTTCCTTCTCTACTCACAAATCCACCCAGTCTTCTCAGCAGAGTTGCTTAAGCATATTCTGAAGAGCATGCTCTTTGACTTCCTTGTTGTTTAAAATGTACAGGTGTGTGTGTGTGTGTGTGTGTGTGTGTGTGTGTGTGTGTGTGTGTGTGTGTGTGTGTGTGTGTGTGTGTATACTGCTTTGGTCTCCAAACCATAATATCCCCTGCATTTGCTGAGGTGGCTCTAAGCCTGAGCTTTTAAACCTTTTGGAAGAGGTTTAATTTTCTGCATCTTGATTCGAAACCACTTTGAGCTTTAGAGAGGAAAAAGAAATTTCTTAGGAAAAGAACAAAAAAAAAAGAACTCTCACAATCCTTTGATGTTACTTATGGTTGAGTTAGAACTAGAGCAATTGATTTTATTAACTGTGGGTTTTTTCATTCAAACTATCTGAGGTTTTTCGATTTATTTGAAAGCTATCCTGAAGTTTTTGTATAGCCAGTTCAGAACTGTGGTGGATGCTGCCCATTTTAGCTGTGATACGAAGGGGTAAATATTCATTATTGTACTTGGGGATTTAACTGTTGGATTCCATTTCATCCTTATCCTTTTCTTATAGTGCTGAAAATTGACTCCTTGAAGCCGGGCTTTTAATGCATCCAGTGTTCTTTTAAGCACAAATGGAACTGGAAAGGATGGGAGGCAGCTGTTCCCTTAGCTTTTCTGTGGGGAGATAGATGGAAGTTGGGAAATGCCAGTTTACCTGATGGACGGAGGCACCCTGGGTGGCTGGGCCTCTTTCAAGTCCATTGAACTTTCACTCACTCTTTACATTTGAAGATGCCACTCCCCAACCCCCAGCACTCAGCCCCTTTGCTATTGCTGTGGCTAGTCCTGGCTGCCCAGTTTGTTCTAGAGTAAGCCTACAAAGACAATTTGGTTGTGTTACTGCCCATGGCTGGGTCCTTGGCCATACAGTTTGCTTTCAGGGGATAATGGGTTAACAGGAAGGCACAGTTAATGACTTTTCCATTTCTTGATTACATTTTAATGAGCATGAGAGTAAGTGTACTATTTTAAGGAAATTGTATCTTGAACAAAAATGTTACTTAAGGGCAGGTGGTTCATTTACCAAAACAATGCTTCTTTTTAAAAGCTTTTTAAATAAAGAACTGCCCAACTTTAATTAATGAGTGATTTAATGTAGAAGAGGAGATTTTAGATTCAAATTTTAAGTAGTACTTTTCAGAAAAGGAGGTATGGATGTAGATAAGGATGACATATCTTGGCTAATTATGGCCCAGATTCTGCCAGATTTAGCGGTCAGAAAAATGTTTATAAAAATAAAACAATTTTAGTTTGAATAATTGATCTTACAGATACATTAATTAGAATTATACTATATTTAATTGTGTCAGTTTATTAAGTGACAAATCTTCTGACAGTTAATCCCTCACCAGAGTATATTTGTAGTACATTTGCATTATGTTTTTATTTTTGTAATTAACTGGAAAATGAAGTGGTACAATGAGATATTTATGGATCATCAGCCTGAAAACTTGGGCGTTGGTAGCTTGTATTTATCCTTCCATTACAAATTAATTTTTGATATGGGTGGAAAGACTTCATTTTTTAATCCCCACACACTTTGCTTGAATCATTGGTTTATAAACAGATAAGAACCAGTAATGACATTCATCTTGAATTGAAGATTTACTGAGTCATCTACAGAGTCATTCTGTTGGGGAGTGATGTGAGAGATCAATGTTTTTGTTAAGCTCTTGGATGTTTTTCCATGAACAAAGAAGCAGGTGAAGGCAAGTGGGAAGAGTTGTCCACATTATGGCAGGTTAGAGCTGAGATGAAATATATGGCAGGGCCATTTTGCTCTACTTTCTAAGATCTGCATTTCCTTCAAATGCACATATTTATATACCTGGGGAGTATTAGTGAGAGGGACTCTCTTTAGTTGGCTGTGCTTTGGGTATTTTAAGATCTTTTTAGGATCAATACATTCAATGGATGAGGACTGGGGAGCTAGTACAGTGATCAAAGCTCTTGCCTTGTGTGTGGCCTTCCCCACTTTGATCCCCAGCACTGCCTACAGTCGTCTATAGCGCTAGGAGTAGCCACTGAGCACTGCTGTGGTTATGTGGCACAAACTCCATAATACCCAAATTAAATAAAACATAGCTCGTGGATGATGCAGTTGGTAAACTTGAGGTTGACACGTTATCTTTAAAATAGTTGACTCCACCATTTGGATTCAAAGATGACGTGTACTGCTTCTTTCGCCTTGAATTATCTTTCTTTGTTTTTGGTTTTGGGACCCCGCTCAGTGATGCTCAGGGCTTACTCCTGATTCTTTTCTCAAGGATTGCTCCTGACAGGGTTCAGGGACCTTAAGTAATCTTGGATATCAAACCCTGGTTGGCCACATGCAAGGCAAGCACCCTACCCACTACTGTAATATCTATCGCTCAGGCCCTTCTCAAAAATATTTTAAGATTTTAATTACTTTTCAAATGAACAGCTTATTTAAAAAAGACAAAATAACCACTAAATTGAAAAAATGCTCTGGAATGGATTTACCTCCATGCAAGTTATTTAGCAGTTTCTTTTCAATTGTAAGGTTCCAGTTGCCAAGAGTGAGTTGATTTGACAGCACATCTGGACATTTTGGCATTTGTAGATTCATTCAACTTGTTTCCAGATCTGTAAATCAAGTAATTGAATATCTACTTCTAACTGAACATTTACTCAAACCAGGAAATAGTATTGAGGTTAAGGCATTTGCTTAGCATATGGCTGTAGCTGTGGCCTGGTTTTGGTCTCTGCTCACAGAGCCAGGAGTGGCCCCTCAGCAAAACAAATCAAAACAAATGTACCAAACTGGGAGCCTTAATTATTGAGAATGGAGAATTCACTTTCATGATTCCATTCATTGCAGTTGAAGCCTGGGTGAACTTCTTAAGGTGAAAAACATCCCTTTTACAATGAAACCAAGGAATTTTACTTTACCATAATAGTAAAGGAGCTGATGGGTCCTTTTACAGAAACATTTTTAGGTATGTTGTTATCGGTGCAATGGATAATTTTGGTTGTTCTAGCAAGAGCTCTGCTTGCTGGTTACCTCTTAGATAGAGATAATTGATAAGAGCTTTCCAAATTTATTTGGCCTTCTGTCCCCTTTTAGCAAAAAATTCCTACTCCTCTCGTCCTCAAATCTGTTTGTTTAAGGGACAGAAAGTGCTTTCTCCCAAGTGCATTCTCAGCAAATGCTCCAACCCCTCCCCTCCACCCCATCATTCTATAAGTTTTCGTCTGAGAGGGGGCAGTATTGCCGCTTTGAAGGCTCTAATTCGGTAATAGGGTGTTGTCGCAGTGTCACCCATTGGACATATGAGTGATGAAAAGTAATAGGCAGACTGGAGGAGGGGAGGGAATCAGGGACATTGGTGGTGGGAAGTGGGCAGTGGTGGAGGAATGGGTGCTGGAACACTGTATAACTGAAACCATGCAGTGAACATCTTTGTAATTGTATATCTTATAGTGGTATAATAAAAAATTTAAAAAAAATTAAAAAATAAAAGTTTCATTTGGTAGCACAAAATAAAGAAAAAATAATAATCATTTTATTTTTTTAAGTTTTTTTTGGTTTAGTTTTGGGCTTTTATTTATTTATTTATATTTTTATATCCCTAAATTCAATTTATTTTTAAAAAATTCTTTATTATACCATTGTGTGATATACAATTAAAAATTGTTCATGGTTGGGTTTCAGTTATGCATTGTCCCAGCACCCGTCCTCTCCACCAGTGCCCATTTCCCACCACAGTGCCCCAAATTCCCTCCTCTTCCCCAGCCTGTGTCTATAGGAGGCACTTTTTCTTTTCTTCTCTTGTCTCTGTCTCTGTCTCTGTCTCTGTCTCTCTCTCTCTCTCTTTCTCTCTCTCTCTCTCTCTCTCTCAAAGGGACATGTTGCTACATAGCAGCTGAGAGGGATTTGGTAGAAGGAACAGTTCCTTTTCAATGCTCCCTAGTCAAAGAGAGCATATATATGAGATTACTTGCTTAAGGCGAAGTCTACATAAAACTCATTTGACCTTGCTGGAAATAGTATCAGGGTTATACATTGTCTTACTGCTTCTTTTGTGAATGTGGCTCTCTAGATAGAGTGTTTCTTCCACCAGCCCTTACTCTGACAAGTTTTCTCCTCAATGACACTGTTCTTGTTCAGATCATTCGGTGTTCTGAGGCTTTAGCATTTTAGAAGGTTGAGTAGCATCAGGCTCCTATCCACAAGTTGCTTCCAGTTGCGACAGTTCAGAATGTCTGCAGAACTTTCCAGATGTTCTGAGGCAGGTAGAGGATGGCAAAATTACCCCAAACTCAAAATTGCCATTTTAAGAGCAGTGTTCTCTAATCTAATGCAGTTGAAAATCACTACATCTTTAGATCTTACATTCAGAGATGCAAATTTAATTTTTTTTCTGGCATTGGGCCTGGATTTATTGTAAGACTGCTCAGTGGCTTCTAAGGAGCAGACCAGTTGAAACCCACTGCCCTAGGTGACCGCGTGTTATACAAAATGGGTTGGTGTGAGTGAAACTCTCAAGCATCCAAGCTTTCATTAAATTTAATTAATTAATTAATTTACTGTATCACTGTCTTCCCATTGTTCATCAATTTGCTTGAATGGGCACTAGTAACATCTCCATTAGTCCTGTCACAAGCAAGTGTAACCCAAGGGCATCTGCTTGCTCCAGGGACAGGAATTAATTAAATTAATCAATTAATTTAATTAATTATATGGTTTTGATGAACCCAGAGCCACGGCAAAGCATGGCAAGCTACCCATGGTGCATCCGATGTGCCAAAAATAGTAGTAATAATAGACCTCATTTCTAACGAGTGGAGACATTATTGGCACCCGCTCAAGCAAATCAATGAACAACAGGAAGACAAGTGATACTAGTGATTTATTTTTTATTTTTTATTAATATTTTATTATACCGCCATGATATATACAATTACAAAGAAGTTCATGTTTGGGTTTCGGCCATACAGTGTTCCAGCACTCATCCCTCCACCAGTGTCCGTTTCCCACCACCAATGTCCCCAATTCCCTCCCCCTCCCCTAGTCTGCCTCCATGGCAGGTTTTTCTTAAATCTCTTCTCTCTCTCTCTCTCTGTCTCTTTCTCTCTCTCTCTCTCTTCCCTCTCCCTCTCTCCCTCCCCTTACACATTGTGAATTGAAATACATACATTTAGAGAAACACCATCTAAGCTTTTTAGGCCACACACATCAACCCCAGACCCAGGCTCTGATAATGCACTTCTTTGTGATAGAGGTTTAACTAAGTTTTTACTTAGGGTGGGAATACTAGGTTATTTTGGAGCAACTTGGGTTCATGTGTTCTTCAAAATTATTTTAAAACCTGTTTCAGACCCACATATAGGGATGCTGATGGTATGGGTGGATCATCATGCCTACTGTGCAAGGGAGTAATTCCCATAGAGAATACTGCATTACAGGTTTGCACTGTGATTTAAGGCTGCTTCATAGTCTCTGCTGAGATTAATAATGGGTGATTAAAAACTCTGGTAACACAATATGGTCTTGTCTTAGAGTGCTAAGATAATCTCTGTGTGGAAAGTCCAGTAGCGTTTTGCTGAAGCAAGCTTGTCTGTAAATTAGCTAATGGTGCATGATAACATGAATAATTGCTCTCAGGAATCTTCGATTTTGCTTAGAAAAAGTCAGAACACCATTTGCAAATGAAATTGGATGGTAGAAATTGGTCGTCTCATGGGAGAAAATTTTCAACTGATTTTAGTTGAGATTCTCTGAGTTTATTTTCTGTTGTGAATGGATGTGGAGGTTATTAAGAAATAGATGATAGATTTGAGCTTTAAGTTTCAATGATAAATTGGTGCCTTGTATACAACTTTAATAGAGCATCAATGATAGAAGTATTCTGGGTGGGTAAAGTAGAACCAGGAATTGTTCTTTACTAAGCCTTGCAAATTGCCCTGCCCTCCCGCACATCTCAAGAATAAGATTATTATAGCATACTTGTGAAAAGTATATTTTCCTTAACCATAAAAAATACATTTTGATTAAATAGCATCATATGTTAATAGTGGAAATATGCTTAAGAAATACATGTAAAATATCTGCATGACAGGCTATTATTAAAGCCCCTGATAGAGTAAAATGGCATTTTCTTGTAGAATATAAGATTTTGCTCAGTCTTCTGACAATACAGCTAAATATATATAGTTGGTAAGATCCTATATAGGGATTTAGGGATCCATGAAAATGGTTCCCTAAATTTAAAATAAATACACATATGTATATGTATATATGTATTTTCATCTTCTAAGCAGATTATTACCTATGCTGTGTCATATAATATATATTTAACTTTTTTGTCATAGCTTTTCAATTTCCCATACTTCTAAATTATTTCAGTTAAAAAGGTAAATACATGGCTGGAGAGATTTAGTACAATCCAGTGGATAGGTAGGGTGCATGCTTGCACACAGCCTTGATTCCCTGGCACTGCATATGGTCGCCTTGAGGGTATGTCTCCCTCTCCCTCCAAAACTTAATGGAACGCTAATTCAATAATATTTTTCTGAAATCAAATTAATATGAAAGTATAAGCACTAAATTGTATCTTAAGGACATGACTGTAGCCATCTTGGTTGTCTTCAAAGAAGCATCTGAGTTATGTGATTCAAACATTCATATGGATGGATGCATTAGAACTTTTGACTAGACAGAATCAATTGCGTGAATGCCATTGCCTGGATGTAATATTAGTATTTTATTTAATAACTTTCCATAGGTGTCAAGTGATTTAAGCAAGTCAAGATTACTATAAGACTACACTTTGATCATAGTAATACAAATTATTCTTATGCCTTATCATATAAATATTAGGTTTCATTCATTCACCACAAATAAGACTATAAAGCCAGACTTAGCAAAAGCCTAAAAAATGTGTTTCCTTTGTGTACCACCATTGGCTTGAAGAGTTATGTTTCCCAAATTAAAATTTAGTTCTAAAACTATTCAAATTGTACTTTATATGTTTAGTATCCTTGGGAACTCTTATATGAGATAGAATTGTGTCCTTAAATTACCTCAGACAGTCACCAATCCTCTTCATGTAAAAATTATAGACTTAAGTCACTTAAAGTGCCACTATACTGTCAGTCATATTTTCTTGTGCCCTCAGCCGGTCTAACATTGCGTTATTTTTTCATTGTTTGTAAATTATGTTCTGTTATTAATGACTGATCATACAATGGAAGGTGAAAAACCAGGTTTTTAAAAATAATGATTAAGTATCGTGTTAATAAGCAAATAAAAATCTTTGTAATAAAAATCCATTTAAAAAATCTATTGTAATAAAAAATCCCTAGATACAAAAAGACCTCTGAATAAGACATTCAGTAACTACAAACTAAACATTGATTCATTATTGAAAAAGTATGAAATCTTTTACCAACCTAGGAATAAACAGGCCTTTCTTAGTCTTGTTCAGGGCATGTATACCCCACAGTGAATCAGTGGCACCATGAGTGAATGACATACTCAGTGGCAAAGTGTTGAGAAGTTTGTCTTGTATTTTAATGAAATTCTTTCAGTACTCTTGCAAAACTGGTTCCAAGACTGAATTTCCTTAGCTTTTGCTTGTCACTGAAGCACTATTATCATTCCTTCAAATCTAAATAATTATGTAGTGGGATATTCTAGGTGAAATATTCATTTCATTGAGATATTTTTCTTTTTTCAAAGTATCTACCATTTGCGCTGGCTTACATAGACTTACTTGATAGATCTTTTGTGAATCTAATGGACTTTCCATGGTATAATATTTTCTACCAGAAAGTTCATTTACCCTTTTAATAATAAAACACATTTTTATTTTTTTATTTTTTAAAAAATATTTTATACCACTGTTAGACATACAATTACAAGATGTTCATGTTTGAATTTTGGTTCTACAGTGTTCCAACACCCATCCCTCCACCCCTGCTACCTCCTATCACCAATGTCCCCACCTCCCTTTCCCTTCCCCAGCCTGCCTCCATGGCAGGTTCTACATCTCCTTTCTCTTTTTCTCTCTCCTCCTTGCTTCCCTTTCTTACACATTGTAGATTGTAATATATTCTAGAACATGATGGTTCCACTAGTTTGATATACCCAGTCCGGACCACAAAAATGGCGGCTATTATGGTGAGCGAGTCTCATCAAGGCTGCTTCTGAGGCCCTGCAGAGGTGATGGGCCCACCCCCACAACCCATCTTGCCTCTTAGGTGCCTCATGGTCAGCTGAGCTAGGGAGAGCCAGATGGCAGCTCTCCCCCATGCGTCTGAGTCTCTGCATCATGGCCGAGAGCCCTGAGACAGTTTGTGGGTGGGGCCACCAGGCCTCCAGGACAGGTCAGAGAGGGAAGGGGAACCCTAGCTTCATCTCCAGGAATGCCCGGTGACTTCCGCCTCTGTGAGCCGCCGCCTACCTGGGCTCAAACTTGGCTGCTCTGAGCTGGTCTTGAGATCAGCATCTCTCTTGTGTGGGTTCTTATGAGCTGTGGGGTCCGGACCATGATAATGGTGGCTATTATGGTGAGAGAGTCTCATCCGGCTGCTTCTGAGGCCCTACAGAAGTGATGGGCCCACTCTCAAAACCCATCTTGCCTCCTAGGAGCCTCATGGTCAACTGAGCTAGGGGAGAGCCGGATGGCAGTTCTCCCTCATGCGCCTGAGTCTCTCATGTTTCTCTCTATCTCTATTTCTATCCCTGTATTTCTCTCTCTTCTCCTACAGCTTGTGACTTGCCTAATGATTTATGATGCAATTATCTATGTGTATATTCAGTAGTGATTTCTAATGTGACATTGTAGTTCCTCATTCCCCATCAACCTCCCCAGTTTGTTACATCTACAATGATCATTTTGTTGTACAGATGTGAAAGATCCTGGGAAGGACCTGATCCTAGCCTACTTTGTTATCTAAGCCTCTTGTGCAGCTGCGCTACTCTTCTTGTCAGTCATATTTTCTTGTGCCCTCCATGGTGGATGGTCAGACCATCCACAATCCAGGGCCCACAGGGGCAGAGCCCTGGGGATGTAGAAAAGCCTATCTCCTGTCTGCCACCTGCCAACGCGGCCGGGCACCACAGCCATACCTGCAACACCTCGAGGGGTAGGTGGCCCTAAAACACATTTTATACTTGTATAAATCTATTCAGATATTCCCATAGAATTTATTAATTCTCCTTTCCTCACTCTTATCAAATTGTGTATTGTAGAATTTATATATTTCATGTTAAATTTGAAAATGTATTAGCATAGAATTATTCAGACTATTAAAATATTTATATATGTAAAAAAGAGAAAGATACACTTTTTGAAAATTTTTTTTTCAACTTCTTGAATTCTATGAAATTTTAATTTAGCTTTAATCATCTATATGTGTGTAGGCATGGTCACCTCTACAATAAATGTTTAAACAAAAAACATTTATCTACAATAAATGTTTTATAAAAATATCCTTCTTGACAACTGTGCAGCTCGGCCTCATGTGGAGCAGCCCATGGAGTTCTTGGGGGAATGGTAAAAGGCTTGGCCAGTCCCTCCCGTGTCATACATAGCTCTTAGGGCTTGCTCAGCATGCAGATGGCCACGCTGGCCAGACTTGGAGCTGGGATTTGGGCCCCTCCACCCATTCCTTAGAATCCATGTTGGTAGATGTGGCCCTGAGCTCCCAGCCACCACAGCCAACTGCCGGAAGACAGACACTCCAGATGCACAGCTGATCTGGTGCGCAGCTGCTCTGTGGCCACACAATAGTCTTAGACTATAATAGATTTTAGCACCAGGTCCTTCCCAGGATCTTTCTCATTTATACACTGTAATGATCATTCTAGTTGTAACAAACTGGAGAGGTTATGGGGAATGAGGAATTATGATGTTACACTAGAATTCACTATTGAATATTCACATAGAGACATCATATATCGTTAGTATCTGTAGGGCAATCCACAAAGTGTAACAGGAGAGAGAGAGAAATACAGGGACAGAGACAAAGAGATAGAGAAATAAAATGTGCCTGCAATAGGGGCGGGCAGAGTTTGGGTGGTGGTAGCGTGTTTGGGATATGGATGGTGGGAATTTGGTACTGGTGGAGGTATGGGTGCTGGAACACTGTATGGCAGAAACCCAATTATGAACATCCTTGTAATTGTATATCTCACATGGTATAATAAAAATTTAAAAAATCCTTCTCATTTGTGGATTATAAAGAAACATAGTAATAAAGTCATTGGAACTGGAGTCTTGCCTTTCGAATTTTGCTTATATGGGGAGTTGAGCAAGGGTATGAAGAGGGGACACTGGTGAAGGGATACAGGGATCTAGTGTTGAAATGAGGTACACATAAGTACTAATAGTGTTACAAATCTTAGTCCTTCAGTAGTATGGTAAGGTAAAGAAAAAACAAAATCGTGTTTCATTTATTTATTTTGAGCCATATCCAGTGGTGCCTGGGCTTATTTTTGACTCTTCGCTCAGGGATCATCAATGGTGGTATTACACCTGGTGGTGTTTACGAGCGTTATGTGGTTATGTGGTGCCAGGGATTGAATCAAGTTTGGCCACATGCAAGGCAAATACTTTAACCTCTGAAAGATTGTTCTGGCCTATGGAAATGTAATTTTTTCAGAGTGGCTTCATCCATCCTATATCTATCTATCTATCTATCTATCTATCTATCTATCTATCTATCTATCTATCTATCTATCTATCTATCTATCTATCTATCTATCTATCTATCTATCTATCTATCTATCTATCTATCTATCTATCTATCTATCTATCTATCTATCTATCTATCTATCTCTCTATCTATCTCTATTCTATCTATCTACTCTATCTAATCTATCTAATCTATCCAATCTATCTACCTATCTATCTATCTATCTATCTTTGGGTTACACCCAGTGATGATGCTCAAGGGTTACTCCTGGCTCTTCACTCCAGGAATTACTCCTGGTGGTGCTCAGGGGACCATATGGGACCAGGATCAAACCCAGGTTGGCTGCATGAGGGCAAACGCCCTACCCGCTATTCTATCAATCTTGCCCTCAGAGTGGATTTAAAATAAGATTAAATTTTTAAAAAATATGGAGGAGAGTCCCTTTCTCCCCTCATCCACGCCAAAAATTAAATCTATCAATTCACTTGATCACTTGAATCCCGTTATTCATTGATTTGCTCGAGTGGGCGCCAGTAACATTTCCATTGGACCCTATCACGTGCCAATGTAGCCCAATGGCATCTGATTGATTCAGGAATATGAAGGGGCCGGAGGCGATAGCCCAGCGGGTAGGGCGTTTGCCTTGCATGCGGCCGGCTCATGCCGGCCAGGGTTCGATCCCGGCATCCCATGTGGTCCCCCGAGCACCGCCGGGAGTGGTTCCTGAGTGCAGAGCCAGGAGTAGCCCCTGAGCATTGCGGGTGTGACCCAAAAAAGCAAAAAAAAAAAAAAAAAAACAAAAAACAGGAATATGAAGAGCCTCAAACCGTTCCTTCAGGATCTTAATAAGGAAGAATCTATCAATTAATAAATAAAATAAGGGTAAATAAATAGTCTTGAAGTGTCTTTGAGTAAGTAAAAGTACGAGCTTTTAGTGCATGGTCTATTTGCATGTATCTAAGTATTTTTTACCTCTTAAACTTCTTAAATTTTAAAAAATAAGCAATTATCTTTTGATTATTTCAAAAAATAAGCAATTTTTTTTTGCTTATTCTCTGATTCTTACCTATTCTGCATAGAAGTAGAAATTTCTATAATGTTTAAAGAAAGATACATTTGTTTCATGGATTGAACCAAGATAGATGCATTTGTTTTTTTTGGGTACTGAAAGGCAGATGCTTTTAATAGTACTTTAATATAACATTTTGCAATCTTTGAAAAAATAAATTTTGTGAGAAATATTAAGAACAGTTTCATGTTCTGAAACACCCTTAGTTTCTAGAGTTCTAGAAAATTAGACCCTCAATATAAAAGTTTTTGACTCTAATTTTGTAAGCCTCTAATCTACAGAAGATTGAGGTTCAAGTTGCTATTGCTCCTGATATAAATTGCCTCTCTTTGAGTGTTACTCAAGTATTTCCGATAGGAAGAGTGGCTGTTCTTTTTCAGAGAGGATTCTTAAGCTTCATAGAGGCAGAGGAAAAGAACGGAGAAACTGCATTATCGTTTTTACAAAGGTAATACAGGTTACCTTTCCTTCCTTCCTTCCTTCCTTCCTTCCTTCCTTCCTTCGTTCCTTCCTTCCTTCCTTCCTTCCTTCCTTCCTTCCTTCCTTCCGTTCCTTCCTTCGTTCCTTCCTTTTCCTTCCTTCGTTCCTCCTTCCCTCCTTCCTTCCTTCCTTCCTTCTTCCTTCTTTCCTCCCTCCCTTCCTCCCTTCCTCCCTTCCTTCCTTCCTTCCTTCCTTCCTTCTTTCCTCCTTCCCTCCCTCCCTCCCTTCCTTCCTTCCTTCCTTCCTCCTTTCCTCCTTCCCTCCCTCCCTCCCTCCTCTCCCTCCCTCCCTCCCTCCTCCCTCCCCCTCCCTCCTCTCCTACCTTCCTTCCTTCCTTCCTTCCTTCCTTCCTTCCTTCCTTCCTTCCTTCCTTCCTTCCTTCCTTCCTTCCTTCCTTCCTTCCTTCCTTCCTTCCTTCCTTCCTTTCCTCCTTCTTTCCTTCCTCCCTTACCCCCTTCCTCTAGTGGTGCTTAGGGCTTCTGGCTCTGAAGTCTTAGATGGCTCGTGAGTGGTGCTCCGAGGACCATATGCAGTGCTGAGCATTGAACTTGGGTAGGCAGTGTTTAATGCAAACACCGTTACCCACTGAACTCTCCCTCTGCCCCCAGGACCTTTTAGTTTCCAAGTACTATTAATAGAAGTATTATAGAGTTGTGGTACACAAAGAATAATTATATAATAAGTTGTGAGAATTGGTGCTAGCCCTGGAATGAAATGTGACACATAATCAATTATTTGAGACTTATGGATGATAGTTCTTTGTTTTAGGTTGTCATCATTCTCCCCCCTTCATATCCTTAGTCTTTTTTTTATTTCTGTGGGTCTTTTTTATTGGACAGGATATACAGAGGAAAAGGATGGATTTGGTCATTGTTAAGTGGCTATGGATCAATTATTTGCTCTTTTTATATGCATAGAGTATTTAATATCTTTTGCATATATATTTAGAATATGAAATGCATTGAATTTGATACATGCGGAACATTTTAAATCTTTTCAGTTTTAGCTAAGTAAAATAAATTCTTACATTTCACAATTCTGCAGGCTATTTATACACCATTTTTGCCTGCTGCTGTGACTGAGATAGAATGTCTTGAGTTAGCCTTTGATTTCCAGACATTTGAAGGTTATCTTTGATGCATTCTGAGTTGTTATTTTTAGTCAAGTGGGTTCAGTGTTGTTTAAACTCAGAATTTTATTTCTTTTGTGTTGATTATAAATGAGATGTAATGATCTTACCATTTTTCTAATGATTGAGAGAATCCTTTGCCATTTTATGATAAATTTTTGATTCTGATTGTATGTAGTTCTAGCAACTTGAATATCAGTGATTACAAGTTGGTCCAAAAAAATAAATATGGATTGCCTTTGTGGAGATGATATGTTTTCTTAATAGTAGAGAAAAAATCAAATAATGGTGAGTATTTATATGCTTATATAGGCATACACATATATACACCCGTGTGTATATATGTTTTATCATTAATTTAGTTAGTTGAAGGTGTGTTTCTATTTTCTTAAGAATATACAATATAGAGCATAATAGTTGTCTTTAATTTAGGATGCCATGAAAATTTAGAACTTGAACTTTTGGAGTACTCTATATTTTTTTCCAGCTCAAACTTGACATTTTCTGAGTGGGGAAATAAGTTTACAAAAATGTTCAGTAAATTGCCCAAGGCCGTTTGCTTGGTTGTACCAGACGAGAACCAAGCTGAACTTCAGTGCATGGAATCTGTTTTATTTTCATTTTACAGACATCAAGCTCACTTATTGTAGAGTTGATAGTAATACTACCATAAAAGAAATTAGGAACCATTCGCCCTGATTGTTGTCCTCCAACCCCATTTCTCCTATTCCTAGAAATTCCAGGAAAAGGGGGCCGGGGTGATAGCCCAGTGGGTAGGGCGTTTGGCTTGCATGCTGCCGGCCCCTGCCAGCCTGGGTTCGATCCCCGGCATCCCATATGGTCCCCAAGCACCGCCAGGAGTAATTCCTGAGTGCAGAGCCAGGAGAAACCCCTGAGCATTGCCGGGTGTGACCCAAAAATAATAAAAAAAAGAACTTCCAGGAAAAGGGACTACTATAGTGATTGAAATGAGATAAGGTGAATATCAAATTCTAGTTTAGAGAGATACCAGAGAAGATCTAGTGGTCTAGAGAGGGACTCAGGTTTATTTCCTCTCATTTGGCCCAACTGGTGATGCACAGGTCACCGCAGAACACACTGTTATTAAATGCATTATTAGTGGAGGAGTATTTCTGCTTCTGCTTTGACAGGCCCACACCTTACTACCTTTTATGCTCCAGTGTGGACTCTTCTCACCCCAAGGCCACATTTCTTTTAGATATATATTCTTGTGAATCACAGCTAAAATGATGTCTGGAGAAGTGTCAACTTCTGGACGGCACCGAAACAGAAGAGAAAGGGATGAGGAGCAAAGAGAAAGGCCAGATGGCAACGCCAACTGCTCTCTAGGAGTTGTGTTTTTTTAATAACTCAGCTTTACTGCAAACAAAACTAATTAAGCCAGTTATTCTGATTTATGCAACCATAGGCAGAAGTAAAAGTACACTTATGTTACACTTTTGATGGCATTTAAAAGGTCAAAATATCTGAGTTGCAGATTTCTGTTCAAAGCAGTGTGGTCTGCTGAGCAACTCCCGAGAATTCAGATTAAGCATGCTCATTAATTCAGCACCTCTCCTGTTTCCCTAGACAGCAAGTGCCAATTCACCCATTCACCCAAAGAGAATACTAAAACCCTAAAAAGCAAGTCATTAGTCATATCTGTAGATAATGCATTAGATGAGACTCAGGAGAGTGAGGGAAGAGTAAACTTTCCATGAGGAAGAGGAAATGGAAATATCTGAGAAAGATGAGCGAAACATCATAAAAAATTTCAAAGGCTCTCTGTGGTGGCATTGGTAAATGGGCACCTGTCTCAGGGTGACTGGCATGACTGACGCCTTTTTTCTCACAGGAGCTAACCGGAGCTGGCCTTTTTTATGGAGCTATCGGGAAACTGGCTAAATTCATCTGCTTATTTTACATATGAGAATACTTTGAAAGAGAGTACATTTACAATTATGATCAATTAGAGCTCTAGAAATAAACATTATCCAGGTGGTTGGCTGTGAATAGCTCCCTCAGTATAGTGACTTATATGAGAAACTGTTTGGAATTAAACTTCTCAAAATCTGGGGGAAAATATGTTTGAAATTGCTTTCTTTTATAGCAACACTTTAGCACTTAAATGGAGACCCATGTGTCCATCCTTCTTACTCTAAAACTGTTTATGCCACATGATTTTTTTTTATATTTTGAATTTTGGGATCACACAGAGTGATGCTCAGGGGTATACCTAACTCTGCACTCAGGAATTACTCCTAGTAGTGCTTGGAGGACCTAATGAGATGTCAGGGATCGAACCTGGGTTGGCTGCATGCAAGGCAAACACCCTACCCGCTGGACTATTGCTCGAGCTCCTGCCGCATGATTTTTATTCTTAATTTTGTTTTACCTTTTTCCGTTGTAATTTCAAAATTTCTCACTTTGGGGTTTATTAGTTTTGCCAAGTGTTTCCCCAAGTGTTTCCCCATCCCTGGTGGGGTATTATACTAATTCAGGACCTGGGTACAATGGAGTTGCTTCGTTTGCTGAGATTAAAATGGTCAATTTCAGGGAGGTGCTGAGTATTTTTTTCTTTTCTGTAAAGGTGGTAGTAGGACAGATAAATTTGGAACATCAGCTTAGACCATAAATCCCATCGATGGAAAGGTTATTTTTGCTAGTCTGTATAGCATTGTATTTATAGATATATACAATATAAAATATAGTATATATATTTATACCTATAATATATAGTATATATTATATCTATATTCATATATTTATATACAACTACACAGGGCAGAGCTGCTACCAGCTCTCCCTGTGCTCAGCTGATCATGAGGCGGCCGTGAGGGAAGGCAGATTCTAGCCCTGGCCCGCCATCCCAATAGAGCCTCACAATAAGCCTTAGGAACCCCCTACATCTAGGGCTGCCATTTTTAATATCCGGACTCCACAGCTTGTCACAGCTCCACCCAAGAGAAAAGCCCATCTCTCCCCATTGCGGTTCATCAATAAATGCATGAACTGAGAGCCTACTATTGAGAGTATACCACCCACACGGCAGAGCCTGGCAAGCTACCCGTGTGGTATTTGATATACCAAAAACCAGTAACAGTTATGCACCTCATTCCCATGACTTGAAGGAATGGTTTGAGGCTCTTCGTGTTCCTGGAGCAAACAGATGCCCTTGGGCTACACTAGCATGCCACAGGACGTATGGTCCCATTACTTTATACTAACTTTTCTAAAATCTCTTTGTTTTCTCTGCCAGATAGAAGAGTACAGTTCATCAACTGCAGTTTGGATGAGACTTATACAAATATACGAGGCAGTGTATAGGCTCTTCATGTATATTTGCTATGTCCCATCTAACCAAGGGCAAAATTAGATCAAAAGCAATATTAAAATCTATAGCAATTCCATTGTAAATCTATAGCAATTCCATTATAAATCTATAGCAATTCCATTGTAAATCTAGCAATTCCATTGTAAATAATTTCTTCGACTCATCAGGCAGCCACATGTCTAAACATTGTCAGGGATAATAGAGATTTATTACAACAAATAAAGGGTTAATCAGAGTGTGTCTTGAGATAAACAACATAGTAAAAAGAAACAAACAGCTGTAAAGGGAAGCATGAGAAGTGGTAAAAAGACTCTTGGGTGTGGGGGGGTAATAAAAACTCAAATTCAACTAATTTCTCACTTTCGTAAGTTTCTGCATTATTCACATGTAGAAGAAATTATTGTCAGATATATATTTCAGCTCGCATTTATTCAAGTGGATGTAAAGTGTTCCTTTTGAGTACAGCAAGATAACCTTATCTATCAAGGAGAGCAGAAACGAGAGTGTTAGTCTTTTTTGGGGCGGTTGGGAAGGCACTTAGCAGTGATCTGGATTCAGGGATCATTCCCAGGGCATCCAGTGTTATATGCAATATCATATGGAACTCAGGTCAGCCACATGCAAGACCATTGTCTTAGCCCCTGCTTCATCTCTCCAGCCCTTTCTAGACTTTCCACAGAAGTTTATGTGTTGACATGGTAATTTGAGGAGCTAACAGTAAAGGTATATGAATTTTCATTAAGTTTGTCACTTAATCTTATTTCTAATGAGTAAGTGTATAGTCTGAACTGTTACTGTTATGGTCTTGGGCTTGTCTGGAAGGTTGTTCATAGGACAGGGTTGTGAGGTTGACTCCTAAGGAGTAAATGGGTTTATTTTGGTCAGGGGGATGAGAATATTTGGGAGAAATGCATAGAGGTGAAAATGACAAAACTGTTAAAACTATGTTAAAAATGAAAACATGTATTAAATTAGTGCTAAGCTCTTTGTTTATGTTAAATAATTTGGAAAGTTGATGGAGAGTAAATTTTACATAATGTCATCAAGAGTGCTTCTTAAAATTGACATTAGTTTCTCAAACAGAAAAAGAATGTAAAATGTTACTCATTCTTTATGGCTAATGATGAAATGAAGTAGACTAGAAATGCATATTCCTTGACATTAAGAAAAGTGTCATGGGGTTTTTATAACTGTTTAATTCTAAATTGTAAGAGTTAGCTTATTATTACTTTTCTTTAGGGTTTCCAAATCAAGGGATTTCACAATAATCAGTGCTTGAGGGTTTTATGTACACAGATTTATGCAGTCATTTAACCTTCCTATTTTATTTTCTGCAAAGATTATGCTGAATTACTGCTGAATTATGAAGCTTTCCTTAGTAGGGGTTTTGTACAGTGAGAGTCACCAGATAAGAAAATCCATCATCTGACTAATATTTTTCAGTCAGTAATAAAGATGTGATAAAGTTTTAAGGAAAATATTGCCAAGTTGCCCAGAAGGCATAAGTATATTGCTAAGTGAAAATCAATAGACTAATTCTGTTAAAATAAGAAAAAGAGAAAAGCTATGCTTGGAGCTGTTGCCCTTGTAGTAGGTTTAATGTAGTAAAATTAACTAAGCTTGGTCTTTATATTTTGTTCATTTATGTTTTTCCATTTTAATATTTTGACCTCATTTTTAGCTTGTATATATTCAGTCTCAGACGGTTTTCAGACTGATCCCTTGAGCCCTAGATGGGACAAGGGATAGAAACTCACAGTGGAGGCAGAAGGGGAGTTAGCAATATTTGTCACCCCCTCAGCACAGGTAGCCTGAAACTGGGTAACTAACTGGTTACTTTGTTCAGATTTCTACTTGAGGGTTTATAATTTTTTTTTTAACAAAAGTAACTTCAGAGTATGAAAGTGTCTAACCCAGAGACACTAATAAAAGTAAAAGCCTTTAGGATCGATGAGCCAGAGTTCTGGACCAGTAAAATGGACGATCCCACGCAGCATCTATCTTTGTTTTTCTAATCACAGTGTGTATATACCGAGTCTTAGCTGTAATGATAGTGGTGTTACAGAAACATACAATCAAGTAATTTTACAGGGATGGGATTTTATTTTTCAGAGGTAGGCATTTAAAATTAGTGCTACTTTAAAACTTTCACCTTCAGGTTTTTCTCCACCATCTGTTCATTGTTTTATGTTGCTGGCTGGAGCTTATGAGGAAACAAAACAAAAAAAATTTAAAAGGAATTCAAGCTTTTGCCAATCTACCTACAGTTGGTAGTTTTTTTTAAACATTTTTCTAAAGAAACTAACAAGTTTTCTAGGTAGACATGACACTTTGAATCCACCAGTGCAGTTTCTTGTTTTTTCTTTTTTGAACTCCACCCCCTGCACTTCCAGTTTCCTTATACCATGAAAGCATTTAGGCAAAGCTTCTTTTCATAGCTTAATTAGAGAAATGTGATCTTCATTGTAACACTTAGGTTGTTATTAACAAAAGTTGAATTTAAACTTTAGGTTTGTTAATTTCCTATCTACCTCAATTCTGAATTCTTTTTTTAGGGAGGGGCACACACATTGTGCTCAATTCCTGACTCTGCACTCAGGAATCACTCCTGGCAGGGTTTGGGGAACCATATGGTATACTGGGATCAAACCTAGGTCAGCCCTTTGTAAGAGAAATGCTCTGTTCACTGTCCTATCACTGTGACCCCTCAATTATGAGTTATTATAGGAAGATTTATTTTGAGTTAAATTTTAATAGGCATCTTGGAGGGAGGGTGAGTTCTGGCCCACAATCCCTTAGAGCCTTGGAAGAAGCCAGAAGAATCCTGCACCATGGTGGCAGCCATTTTTAACATCTGGACTCCATAGCTTGTCAAAGCTCCACCCAAGAGAAAAGCTGATCTCAAGCCCGAGCCCCCCCGGGGTCAATTTCAAGCCCAGGTATGCTCAAACCAGAGTCACAGATACACAGGGCAGAGCTGCTACCAGTTCTCCCCATTGTGTGCGGTTCATCAGTAAATGAATCAACTGAGAGACTACCTACTACTGAGAGTATCCTACCCACACTGCAGAGCTGGCAAGCTACCCGTGTCTTATTCAATATGCCAAGTACAGTAACGATATGGACCTCATTCCCATAACCTGACCAAATGGATTGAGGCTATTCTAGTTCCTGTAGAACACATGTTGGCTGGTGTGGCTCTGAGTGCCCAACCACTACCGCCAGCAACCCCAGAAGAGAGATCTTCAGACCTAGCCACTCCAGACCCACAAGCTGCACTGCTCGGCTCCATGTGGAAGCAGCCCATGGAGTTCTGGAGGGCAGTAAATGGCTCAGCCAGCCCCTGGCCAAGTCCAACATAGCTCCAGGGTTCGCTCACATGTGTGGAGGAGGGCCACACTGGCCGGACTTGGAGCAGGGATTTGGGCTCCTCCCATTCCTCCACCTTCATGTCAGTGGGTGTGGCTGCGAGCTCCCAACCACCACAGACAGCAACCCTGTAAGAGAGACACTCCAGACCCATAGCTCTGCCGGTTCTACGACAGTCTTAGATAGTACTGGAAGTTTGGACCAGGTCCTTCCCAGGATCTTTCACATTTATATACTGAATACAGTTCTAAGCAGGTTCTAACCATGGCCTGTCATCCCACGGAGCTTAGCAAGAATTTAGAGGAAACCCCACGGCATGAGGTCAGTTATTCTCAACATCTGGACTCTACAGCTCCTTAGAGCTCCACCCAAGAGAAAACCTGATCTCTCCATTGAGGTTCATCAGTAAATGCTTGAGTGAGAGCCTACTACTGAGAGTGTACCACCTACATGACAGAGCCTGGCAAACTACCTGTGTTGTATTTGATATGCTAAAAACCAGTAACAATTATGGACCTCATTCCCATGACCTGAAGGAATGGTCTGAGGCTCTTCCTGTTCCTGGAGCGAGTAGATGACCTTGGGCTATACTTGCTTAGACAGGACTATGGAGATGTTGCTGGTGTCTGCTCGAGGCAAATCGATGAACAACGGGGAAGACAAGTGATACAAATAATACAAGTAGTGAGCAGATGCCCTAGGGCTACACTAGCATGTGACAGGGACAAATGGAGTTGTTACTGGTGCCTGCTCGAGAAAATGGATCAACAGAAACACAAATGTTACAAGTGATACAAGAAATTAGCTCAGATAAAAAAACTTGGTAAATATTTTCTTTATAAAGTTTCACTCTCAATGGAACAAACATCTCTGAATGCAGCAGTTATGTGTACCTAGGTCGAGAAGTCAACATGATGAACGACCTAAAAACCTGAGCTGCGCAGGAGGAAGAGAAGCGGCATGGAATGCCTTCAAAGGCATCGAAGAAATATCTAAAAGGACAAAGAACCTCCGGCTCCGAGCACATCTCTTCGACTCCACCGTTCTCCCTGCATTAACATACGCCTCAGAGACCTGGGCCCTACGAAAGCAGGATGAGAATGCTATTCGGGTCTCCCAGAGAGGCATCGAAAGAGCTATGCTTGGAATATCACGTCTCACTCAAGTGAGAGAAGGAATCGGAGTTCTGACCTCCGTCGCTATTCCAAAATCAGGGCTTTGCCAAGGCATCGAAAATCAGATGGGCTGGACATGTAATGCGATTTGGAGACAACCGCTGGACTAGAGCCGTTACCGACTGGATCCCACGGGATGTCAAAAGATCACGTGGCCGCCCACCTACAAGATGGTCAGACTTCCTTGTTAAGACCCTGAAGGAACGGTTTGAGGCTCTTCATATTCCTGAATCAACCAGATGCCATTGGGCTACATTGGCACGTGATAGGGTCCAATGGAAATGTTACTGGTGCCCGCTCGAGCAAATCGATGAATAACGGGATTCAAGTGATTCAAGTGATTCAAGTGATAAAGTGAAGCCTTGCCGGGCCTGGAGCGATGGTACAATAGTACAATAGATAGTACAATAGATGCCTTGCACACAGCCAACCTGGGTTTGATCCCCAGCATCCCATATGATCCCCGAGCACCACCAGGAGTAATTCCTGAGTGCAGAGCTAGGAGTAACCCCTGTGCATAACTGGTGTGTGACCCCCAAAACAAAACTAAATAAATAAAAAAGTGAAGTTTTGCTCTAGGTTTCTCCTTCCCCTTCTGATTCTCTTCTCCCAACCTCATTCTCTCTCACCTCTTAATCACACATTCTCTTAAGTAATATGCAGATCTTTTTTTTTAATCTATACCAACTTGAACTCCCTGGAGATAGTTTCAATGTCATGGGTTATTTTGAAGCATTATACAAGTTACAACCACACAGAATCTCTCTTCCCTGCAGTCTTGGCTCCTGGAATCCTGGGTTAATGTAAATCAAACAGAGCTTGCTTGGACAAGTGGAATTATAGAATTTATGGGCATTTGCAGAGGGGTCAGGCATTGTCTTGAGCCCAATTTGACTCAGGAAAAAAAATCTTTCACAATGATTTCATAGACTTCAGAATGATCCTATTTTCAAGTTTTTTGTTTTGTATTCTGCAGGTTTACCCACTACATGTGATCATGGGTGATAGGGGAATGGGGATAGAATTTAGGGAGTGGACCATTTTGGTGCTCAATGGCAGGATAGTTCCTTCATGTAAACTCTTGGTTCTTCATAGTTCTGTAACCTCTCAAATACTGAAGAAGCCAGAATTACCTTATGCTACTCCATATGAAAGCTCAAGCCATCTTCCTCCCCTACTGTTTATTTTGCAAACAGAAGAAAGCAGGCATCATTCATTCATTCATTCTTTTTTTTTCTTGGTGTGTGTGGGCAGAGGTGATTGAGCCACCCTCGCTGTGCTCAGGGTTTACTCCTGGTCCTGCGCTCAGGAATTCTGTCAGCGGTGCTCGGAATTCGGGAATGGAATCTCAGTTGATCACATGCGAGGCAAGGGCCCTACCCATGCTACTATCTATCACCCCTTCTTCACTCTTCCTAAGAGCTTTCTTCTGAACATAGGCCTAGGCTCTTTTTCAAGCAGACAGACAGAAGATGTGATCTTTTATTCTTAATGTTGGTATCTTGCCATTCTCAGCCATTCTTCTCTGAAGTAACCCTGACTGACTTGCAATTTGGTGGCAGTTTTGAATTTTCTGTCTGTATTCATAGCAAGTCTTCTTAATATTCAGTTTTTAACAAGTAGTTTATATTGAAGTTTATTCCTACAATGACTATGGTATGGGAATTTCACAGAAAGTAAATAGAATGCTAATATATTGAATACAACCTAGTTGAAAGTAAGTGTCATTGGGAAGTCTCACATTACTTTTCTTAGCTTTTAAAGATTAAAACATACAGGCAAATAAATTTAGCTACTTAGGAGAGTACCTTAGGCCCTGGGTAATATTAGATAAAGGTTAGGAATATACTAGGAGTCTTTATTTTTTTTATTTTAGAACAAAATGTTGACTTGTATATATATAAACATATACCATTGTGCGAATAGGAATGGCCATGCTTCAGGATTCAGTGGATGAGAAATTTGGGTAAGGCAGAGAGAGGATGGTGTACTATATTCCATAGTGATTGGGTATTTTCTGGGAAGACAGTTTTGGATGCCTCACAATTCGAGTCATTTCTATATGTACCTGGGCGGAGATAGCTTAGGACTTCTTGGGCATCCCCTGAACCTGTGGGGAGGTTCCAGACTACCTTTGTTTGTGTCTCTTCTGCAGCTTGGTGGCCTCAGGGCAGTTGGGGTTCAAGTAGGGCAGCTCAGCAATCCAAGATCAACTATTCCAGCAAACAAAGAGAATTCCTTTTTCTGGGACCAATCCTTTGTGGTCATATCCCCCTCTGGATATGGAGAAGGAGATGGGGCATAGACCCTCACTCACTACTATGTATACTACGGGTATAGGTGACAAGGAATTTGTAAATGAGTTTTAAAACCACCCCCAAAGGGAAGGAAGGTGTGCATTAGTTCAGTCTTCACTCCTTTCTTTTCAGGAAGTTACCCTATTTTCAGAGTGCTTCAAAGGATCTAACTTTCTGAATCTGACTATACCCTAGGACTCTGGAGTTATATTTTTCTTTGGTACTTTCAAGTGTTGATGAACTAAGTTGTAGCTAGAGTTTTCCGTTTTTTTTGTCATTCCTAATGACAAATCTAAGTGTTGCCTTGTGAAAAAGAATGGAAGGTCACATGAACTTATATTACTTATGTAAGTTCATGGCATTTACATTACAAATGCCTCTTAGAAAGCTGTGTTGGATTTTTTGGTGGGGGGTGGTGGTAGGGAGTAGGGTGGGGTAATCACAAGTCATTCTGTATCTGCAATGCATTAACTTATTTTTCATTCTCTTATTCTCTCTCTCCTTTCCTTCCTCTCCCTCCTCTTCCCTCCCTCCCCTTTCCTCTCTCCTTTCTCTCCTTTCTCTCCTTCTCCACTGCAGTATTCACAGCTTACTCCTGACTCTATTCCGGGTGGTGCTTGAAGGACCATGTGCTTATAGTGGCATTTTTGGCTCTGGGGACAGTTCTGTTTCCTTGTAGGTCTGACAGGATCTGAGCCAGCTTAGCTCTTAAAGATTGCATTGAAATTGCTCCTTCTCTCACCGTTACATTACATATTGTTCTGCTGCTTGCTTCTGGATAAGTCTGACCGAATTCTCCTGTAGGAGAACCAGTGACTGATACTTGGTTTTTGCAATTTTGCCTTAGCTTTGTGTTCCTGTCACCTCCCACAGTGCTCATCCTAGTATAATAGTTAATAATAATAGAAAGTGGACTCTACTCCATGTTCCTGTTGTGCAGAGGGAAGGCATTATTCTGTGTTCTTGTCATGCTAAAAAGAAAATATAATTGGACGGAGAATGACAAAAGATGTTTATCTAAATTTTATGGATCTTGTATATATTTGTGCATTTTATGAAAACAGAATTAGTTCACACTGGTAAATAGCAACTGTTTGTGTTTCTTTGTGTTTCTTCCCTTGTGACCCTTCTTTTAGTTCTCTCAGTGAGCTGTCGATATTGTCACAAAATAATCATCAAAAGCATCCTGATATAGTGGTAGGACATACACTTGGAGTCAGACACAGGCTGCAATTTTCCTTTGAGTTGCTTTTCTTTTTGGATTGCACATCTAGGGCTCAGCTTTTCTTACTTTTCAGAGTCTCCCTTAGCTTATTTATACAGTGCAGGTAGTAGGTAGAAACAACAGTTGACAAAGTTAGTGTTCCTTCCAACACAGGGAAGCTAATAGTGCACCTAATTTTATAATTGTTTTGCAGTTACATAGTCATCTTCACTTTTTAGCTCCTTATTTTGTTATTTAAATGTAAGCAGTTGCTAAGCTGGTAAACATAGTGTAAGATTGTTGTCATTAACTGGGCAGAGGATATGCATCACAGAATCAAGGGAATGAGTGAGGTCAAGGTCACTCAGCTACTCTTCAGTCCTTACCTTGGGTTCTGGATTCTGCACTTGTCAGCAATTCTCAGAGGAAACAGCTTGGTCATTACGTTTTGTAAAAGAAGAAAGAAGCCGGCAGATGTTCTCTGAATGTGTCCCAAATCTCAGCCTTTGTTTTTTAAGTCATACCTGGTAGGATTCATACTGGGGTCAGTGTGATGGAAGGCAGCTATCTTAATCCCAGCACTAACTCTGCCCCAGAGGCTCAGTTTCAAGCTTAGTAGTTAGTTCTGGGTCCCTGTTGTCTATTTTTAGGGTATTAGGTTGGAGTTTCACATTACCTGAATTTCATTCTCATCTCGTAGAGGTAAACTCAGAATTGCTTGGTGGCAAGGGGGCATAGTTGTAATCAGGACCCACAATCTTACTTTTGACAAATTTAGATTTGCCTGTAATTGGAAGTAGGTTCTTTGTGTTGCCCAAAACTGAAACTAATATTAACCTAGATTTCAAATGAAAGGTTTTCTTCGAGGAATTCTCATTTTCTAGAAGGTTGGGGGAAGAAGGGAGATAGATGATTTTTTTTTTGTCTGAATACTCAGATTCTAGGATCTAGGCCAAACAGGGATTGAGCTGCCTCTTAAAAAATTTTATTATTATGCACTCTAGGAACACCTTGAAAAGATACTAATGCACTTTTAATGACTGGATATTAAAGAGTATTTATTTCAAGTATAAAAAAGTTGCTGTTGAAGTGGTTTTTTTCTCTCCCCTTGCCTCAACTCAGGCATAAAAAGAGCAGAGTCTGATAACCGAAAATAGAACAACCAAGAATAGACTCTTCTCATAAATGTGACTTGATCCTGGGCAGCCTGGTTGCAGTAGGGCTGCCCTGTAATAGTGATTTAGATTTGAGATGAGAATAGAGCAAGGAGATGCATTTGTAAAGTCAGCAGCAGGATATGGCAGATAGGTAGAGGGCCAAGATGTGGGAGGCACCAGTGTGATCAATAAGGCTGGACAGATGCCGGGCCTGAGCTTGACTAAGCAGAGGGGTAATTGTGAAATTTTCTAAAAATCAGAATACACAGACAAGCATTATTTTATGGACTCAAGTTTCTAATTATGTGTTTGTATATGTTGTAAAAGTGGGTTTTGGGTCCACATAAGATTTTGAGTCTTAGGTTCTCCACTTGTTACTGTATGGTCTTTGATATTCATAAGCCCCTTGGGGCCTTAATTTTTATTTATATAAAGAGAATGATAACAATTTATACCTCAAGAATGTTGAAAGTGCTTAGAGGATCATTGCCTGTGAGGTGTATGGGTGCATACCTGCTCATGGTGAAGGCTGCACCCATGTCTCAGATAAATTATTAGATTTTCCTTCAGTTGTTACACTGCTTGGAAACTTTAGGTGAGGATAAATAGGTGAAAGCCTTTATCAGGATGCTAATTACCCAGCAGGTGAATTTTTCCATTATCTTGCCAGCCAGTTTTCAACATTTTTCCCCTAGATAAATGCTGTATCTAACTCGAGCTGAGTATGTTACAATCAAAGAAAATAGGAGAAAGGAAGAGCATGTGTAAATTATGGCTAACAGTTGAATTTATTTACTGATGAAAGGTAGCCCTGAATTCAAATTCAGGCATTTTAAGCTAGATTCAAACTCATCAAAGTGAAAGTGACGCCCAAGAAAGTCCAAGAAAGTCCCCTAAGAATAATCACTTTACTGTTTCTGTAAGCAACCTAGAAAATTAGAATTAAAAAGAAAAGGCAAAAGATATCACCCAGAAATAAATGTCATTCACATCTCTGAATCTTCTGTAAATTACTCTATGCACGATATACTTCAGAGTAGGCATCAGAAATCAGTTTATAGCACAGCGGATAGCACTTTTGCCTTGCATGCAGCTGACCTGGGTTCGATTCCCTGGCATCCCATATGGTCCCCCTGAGGACTGCCAAGAATAAATCCTGAGTGCAGAGCCAGTAGTAACCCCAGAGCATTGCTGAGTGTGACCCAAAAAAGCAAAAACAAAAAAAATTATAAAGACTGAGATAAATCAAACCCCCTCCCCACCTTCGTTTTGTGGCTCTTCTGGATAAATATAAAGTTGTATGACATTTTCCTTTGTGAAAGTAACTTCTTTTTCTGCTTGAAATTTTTCCCCAGACTATTCTTTGGACCTTATTTATGTGGTCACTCGAATTTCTGGGAATTATCTTCTGCTATATCTTTAAGTATTTAACATTCTTATTGTAACTTAACATAGAAGAATGATACCAAGTTGTATCCTGTCTGGGGGGGGGGGGGGGGGGGGGGGGGGGGGGGGGGGGGGGCTAGTTCTGAGAATTGTTTATAAAGCAAATTTCCAAGTAACCACCCACTGGGTCACCTGCAGATCATAGTTGTTTTACTGTAATCTCTGTTTTTTCCAAATCAGAGCCTTGATGATACTGAGGTCAGTATTTCCTAATAGACTTAACAGCAGTATTCATTTGCTACCATTCACTAACTTGAATGGTTTAGTGTATGTGTACTAGTATTGCACATGTTCTTTAATGACTGTCGGGGCGCTCCGCGGGGTCCCCGACAGTGCCGGGAAGCGAGTTCCCTTCTACCTCCAAAGCCGGCGAGGAGCGGATGAAAACTCAGGAATCCGATGCAGTTTTAAAAGGCTTTACTTATCACAGGTTCAGGCATACAAATCAGCAAAAGGAAAAACCCGATGCTTAGGATTCCAGGCTAGAACCCCAGCCACGTGTAGGCCAAGATGGCGACCACCACGTGTAAAAGCTTCCAAGGGGATTGAGCGCTCACAGGGAGAGATCCCACAAGGAAGAAAGAAGGAGAGGGAGAGCGGAACCGGCTAGTTTATATCCCTGTAACTCAGTCCTTCCTCCCACTGTTATGGAAAGCAGGGAGGGTCCAATGCCCTTAGGTAATCCCTCCCCTGCACCTCACCTAGGGCCTTTACTGTGCTAATGTTTTGAGCCGAAATCTGCTTAGGAATGCTTTTGTTGTGTAGAGAAGGGGGTTTCTGAGATGGCATGTCTCTGTACCTTGACCAACACCAATGCCAGTTAAATATTTCTCCAAGCCTTCACAAGTCTCCTCTACTTCATTGTAGTTTTATATTTTAGTTGCCTTTGAGTATATCAGGGAGCCATGCTTGTTTGCTTGGGAAGCAAACAGCATTTCTCTCTGGTCTAATTACTTAGGTGTCCTACGTGGCCAGGCTAATATGCTGGTAAGATCTAGCTAGTCCCACGATGATTGTGATAGCATGGGAGAATATTTATACCAGCTAGTACAGCATACATGGTCGGATAAACTGCCACATTTAGACTACCCCCTTATCTACGGAGTGATTTGCGGGAGGCAATCCAGAGCAGATGCAGTGGCCCTTAGGAGTCCTGCAACAAATGACAAATGCTATTGACCATCGTTTCATGTGTGTTTGCCAGCTCTCTATTTTCCTTGGTGAGATGTCTTTTCAGATCTTCTGCCCATTTTGAAATTGTTTTTTGTTTTACGGTTGGTTTTCTAAGAAATCTTTTTTATGCTTTAGATACAAGCCTTTTTTATCAAATACATGTTTTGAAAATATTTTCTTGCAGTCTGTGACTTGTGTCTTCATTCTGTTAACAGTGTCTTCCACAGAAAACACTGATTTAATGAAGTCTGACTTATCAATTCTTTCTTTCATGGATCAAGTACTTGGTTCTGTATATAAAAATTTGGGCTGGAACGGTAGCACAGCAGGTAGGGCATTTGCCTTGCACACAACCGACCGGGTTAGATTCCTGGCATCCCATATGGTCCCCCCAGCACCGCCAGGCGTAATTCTTGAGTGCGGAGCCAGGAGTAATCCCTGAGCATTGCTGGGTGTGACCCAAAAAGCAAAAAAAAAAAAAAAGACATCATCAAACCTAAGGTCAACTAGATTTTCTCCCGTGTTGCCTTCTACAAGTTTTGTTTTTTTAAAGTTGTATTTCTAAATCACTGTGTGTGACTCAATTTTTGGTTAATTTTTGTAAAATATGTGTGATTGGTATCTCTCTCTTTTCTGCAATTAGACAGTACTGTTGAAACCAGTATTTCTATATTTAGTTGCTGTTTCTTTCTTTCTTTGCAGTTAACCTTATGTGGCTTTTTTTTTTTTGCAGGTCCGTTACCGAATTCTGTTTACTCTACTGATGTATGTGTCTTTTCCTTCTCCTTCTCCTTCTTCTTTTCCTTTTCCTCTTCCTCCCTCCAACTTTATCTGTACTCATGGAAATTTGATCATGAGGGCCCTCAAAAATTGTTCTTCAGTATTTTGGTTGCTATTCTGGGTCTTTATCTTTTTACATCAACTTTCAAATTAGTTTGTGGACAGCAAACCTTTAAATATATGGTGTTTCTTAAAATTTGAATTGTCCACTATAGTATATAGTAAAGAAAGGGCCTTATTATAGTAACCTAGTTTCTATGAATTTGCTACACTGAGTTTACTGGTCTCAGGAAGACACTTGGTTATGTGAGTTTGAGATCCTTTGACATTTTCTACATAAGATAATTATATCACTTATGGGCAAAGGTAGTTTTTTCTTCCCATTCTAATTGATATGCTTTTCATTTTCTTTTCTTATTACACTAGCTAGTACATCAAATGTGTTGTTGAATAAGTAATGATCAGCGAGGATAGTCTTGCCTAATTCTGAATTTTAAGGACAAAGTATCCAGTATGGTGATAGCTGTAGGCTAATTGTAGTTATCCATTATTAATACTGAGTTCTTTTATTTATTTTTAGTAAAGTTTCTATCAAGAGTGGGTGTTGCATATTGTGAATGCTTTTTCTAAATTGATATGATCATGTTTATTTTCATTCTTTTTGAGCATGTTGACTTCCTAAAATTAAAGATTCATCAATCTAGTGCGTATGGTTGTACTTTGTATATTTTCCTGCTTTATAGCCACTTGAGTGAACTCTGGCCTGTAGGCCATGTTTAGCCTGCTGTCTATTTTGTATTAACTTGTACTCTGAAAATGATTTTTGCTTTTTATAATGGTTGAAGATCAAAGTAAAATATTTTTTGACAATCAGATTGTGACATTTGAATTTCATTGTCTATAAAGTTAGTTTGGAATATCTCCATGTTCATTCTTTTATGCAGTGCCTGTGGGTGCTTTCTTGCTGCTGCTAGAGGTTTGAATGATTGCAGAGATTATAGGCACTAAAAGCTGAAAGTGTTTACTAGTTAGCACTCACCAAGAAAAGTTTTCTGATCCCAGCCATATAGA
>JAJIBD010021899.1:0-102500 GCA_021461705.1 Cryptotis parvus | reverse complement strand
TCGTCTGGCTTGTTGTAAGGCTCTGCTGGGGTGGCAGGCCAGGGCTAGAACCTGCCATGCCTCCTGGGCGCCTCATGAGTGGCTGGGCACAGGGAGAGCAAGTAGCAGTTCTGCCCCATGTCTGAGAGTCTCTGACTCTCAGAGACTCAGCATGCCTGGGCCAGATTGAAAAAAAACTGCTGCAGGGTGGGTGTCGATGATCTGGGCTGTGATAGTCTGGTCTGCTGGGTAGAGTTGTGACGAGAGGGAAGTCCGGACTCACAAAGTATCTTGATGTATTGGGTTTGGATGCCCTGTTTGGCTAGGGCTTTGATAATTGCTTCAGTCTCAACAGAATCAAAGGCTTTCTTTAAATCAATGAACATGAGACAGAGCGGCATCTTGAACTCCCTACAAACCTCAATGAGCTTGGTTACAGTGTGGATATGGTTGATTGTGCTAAATCCTTTTTTGGAAGCCAGCTTGCTCACGTGGTTGTCCTTCATCTAATGTTCTGCCAATCCTGCTTAGGGTGACTCAAGTGAACAGCTTGTAGATGACTGACAACAGGCAGATGGGGTGATAGTTGCCAATGTCGTGAATGTCAACAGGTATAAAAGGTAGAAAATTGAAAAAAAATATATAGGAAAATGAAAATGTAACTATCTTCCTAAGAGATTACTGTTATTAATTAACATTTTGTTCATTTCTACATATTCATTTATTTCTGGGAAGTTGTTTCTAATCCCCCCCAATACTTCATGTTTCCTTGTAATGTGTTTTTTTCTTTAGTTAATAGTCATCAACTTTTAATTTTAGTACATTCACTCTTGTATTTTTCAAGGTCTGTATTCAGAAGACCACAGTTGTCTTCAAAATGACCCTTAGGTCTCATTTTTTTTTTGTCCGGATCCCATCCAAGTCTGTCCTTTGCATCCAGTTACTGTGTCACAGAATTTCTGTCCTCTAGCAATGTGTCCCATCTTTCTCCTCATGATTTGTTGGACAGCCTGGCAGGAAAAAGGCAACTTACTTTGTTCTTATTTGTTTCTGGTTGATTTTGAAATTTTAGTATTGTTTTTTTTTTTTGGGAAAACATACTCAACTTCTTGAATCATTCACATTTATATTTGTTCCCCTTCAAAGAGAATTTGTTTTTTTTAATCCTCTTTCCTATTTTACTTATTCCCAGTATTATCTGTTCATTTGTGTGATGACAGAGATTGTCACTTGGCTGTGACTTTGCTGAAGGTCTTACACCTTGTTGTGACTCTGGGGATCCCAGGCTGCTGCGATTGCACAAGTACGTCTAGGGTAGTGCCGGGGTTGAATGCAAAACCCAGTACTTTGCTCTCAGAGCAGGTACTTTTGTCACTTGAGTTTTCCCAGTGACCCCTCAGATTCACTACAGAGGAGGTTTTGGGCGGTAAGAATGGAGAGAGTATAGATAAATATATTACTCACCTGAGAAAGTCCTTTTTACCTACAAGGGAATGCTAATGATTATTTTCATAGTCTGTGATATGTTGAGTCCCATACTGTGAATCTGAGTTCTCCCAGCAATTTCTTTGTTTCTCATCACACTAACTAGCACTGTCAAGAGTATAAGTGGAATCAAGACTCATAGTCAATTCTGGGCTGCCTTTGATGATACCGTAGCTGCAGTTTTCACCCTGGTTTTATTTATGTGTATGTGCATATATAGTTGCATGTGTGTGTGCATGTGCTCACACATGTGCATGTCGGTATGTTTCGTCTGTGTCTTTATAGTTCAAGCTTCTGCAGAGTTTTCAAGTTGCTAGTCTGAAGATTGGTACTTGTCAATAATTATGAAAAGGGTGAAAGCTACTATGAATGAATTCAGCATTGTCTTGTTAGATATTATGAAAGGTGAAGATGAATAATAGAAAGATGAATAACACTATTTTATTCTCTGGGAATCTCAGAATAATTGAGAATAACAGAATAATTGTTGGGAAAAATTCATAGACAGTTGGGATAGAGAAGGGTAACTGCTATGACAATAATGGTTGGAAGTGATTGCTCTGGATGGGGAGATAGGAGCTGAAAGTTGGTAAAGGACCAAGAATGGTGGCCTTTCTGGATCTGTATTGCAAACCATAATGCCCAAATGTAGAGCGAGAGGGAGCAAGAAGAAAAGTACCTCTCAGAGAGTCAGGCTGAGGAGGGGTGTGGTGGGAGGATACTGGGAACATTGGTGGAGTAATGAGTGTTGGAACATTGTATAATTGAAACCCGGTCATGAGCATCCTTGTACTGTGTATCTCATGATGATTCAATTTATTTTTTATTTTATTTTTTTTAGGATTTGTTTTATTAATTGTTATTTTTTAATTTTATAATATCTTACTATACCACCATGAGATTACAATTACAAAGCTGTTCATGTTTGAGTTTCGGTCATACAGTGATCCAGCACCCATCCCTCCACCAGTGCCCATTTCTCAACTCTCATGTCCCTGATTCCTCTCCCTCCCCTAGCCTGCCTCTATGGCAGGTTCTTTATCTCTTTTCTCTATCTCTATCTCTCTCTCTTCCTTCTCTTACACATTGTGGATTGCAACACATACATTTAGAGGTTATTATCATGTGTATCTTTTTGCCTATATTTAATGCTCAGTTCTAGACTGGTATTATCATTTTCGATGATTATTAGCACACTGTTCCCTTCTCTGTCTACCTAACCTCTGACTCCCACATGTTTGTGGTAGATTCCACCTATTGATAAGACCTCCTGATTCATGTTTTGCCTGACCTTGGATATAGATATCATTATACACACACACACACCGCACACACATATTTATGTCATGCAAATAAATGCAGTCATTCTATGTCCGTCTTTTTCCTTCAGGCTAATTTCACTCAACATGATCCTCTCCCTGTACATCCATTTATAGGCAAATTTCATAACTTCATTTTTTCCTACAAGCTGCATAGTATTCCATTGTGTACCAGAATTTCTTTATCCAGTCATCAGTTCTCGGTCACTCTGGTTGTTTCCAGATTCTAGCTATTGTAAATAGTGCTGCTATGAACATAGCAGATGGTATTGCTGCTGTGTGTTTTGGGCTTCCCAGGGTATATTCCCAGGAGTGGTATGACTGTGTCAAACAGGAGCTCAATTTCTAGTCTTTGGAAGAATGTCCATATTGTTTTCCAAAAAGGCTGTACCAGTCGACATTCCCACCAACAATGGATGAGAGTCCCCTTTCTCCCCCCCATCCACTCCAGCATTTGTTTTCCTTGCTCTTTTGGATATGTGCCAGTCTCTGTGGTTGAGATGATATCTCATTGTTGTTTTTATTTACATCTCTCAGATGTTTAGTGATGATGAGCATTTTTCATATGCCTTTTGCACATTCGAATTTCTTCCTTGTCTAAGTTTCTGTTCATTTTTCTCCCCCATTTTTTTTCTGGTTAGCAGATTTTTTTTTTATTTTTTATTATACCACAGTGAAACATACAATTACAAAGGTGATCATAATTGGTTCTTGGTAATACAGTATACCAGCACCCATCCCTCCACCTGTGCCCCATTTCCACCACCAATGTACCCCACCCCCTCCTGCCCACCCCCCATGCTGCCTTAATAGCAATTCTCCCCATTTTTTGATTGGGTTGTTTGTTTTTTTTTCTTGTAAAATTCTATCATGATGATTCAATTTAAATAAGTAAATGCAAAACAAAACAAGAAAAATATTATAAAATGTTCTTAACCGAAAACAAAAGTTCTGCCAGAAACATGAAGAACTAAATAAATGATGCAATGAAAAGAATATCTTTGGAATTAAAAAGATTACATTAAAATACTTCTTGATCTTATGTTTAAAATCAGTCAAGTATCATTCACCTACAATAAAATGCACTAATTAAAAAATGCCTAGCTTTTCTCAGGGGTTTCTCCTGGCTCTGCACTCAGGGATTACTCCTGGCGGTGCTCGGGGACTATTGGGATGCCAGGGATCGAACCCGGGCCAACATGGGCGGGCGTGCAAGGCAAACACCCTACCTACTGGGCTATCGCTCTAGCCTTATTTTCTCACCGTTCCCTATGTATTCATGGTACAGTAGCAACTTGCTTGTAAAGTAGTCTGCAAATCCCGTCTTCTTGTCTCTCCAAGTAGTCAATATTTTGTGAGTTTGTGTGGGTGGGTAGAGGGGAAGATTCTCCAGTGATTCTTGTACTTAGTAAAGCATGTGGTGCCAGGGTTGAAACCAGGGCCTTCGGTGTGCCATGTATGCTCAGATATGTACTCTGACCCTCTAAGATAGCCCCTGGCCCCAACTAGTGTATGTGGTATGTGTGTGTGTGTGTGTGTGTGTGTGTGTGTGTAAATATGCACTCTGACCCTCTGAGATAATAGCTCCTGGCCCCAACTAGTGTGCTAGTGTGTGTGTGTATATGTGTGTGTGTGTGTGTGTGTGTGTGTGTGTGTTCTTTCCCTCTACTGCTATGCTGGGCATTTTTAAGATTCATTGCTCAGACTTTAACCTCATCACTTGATCACTTGGCATCCCATTATTCATCGACTTGCTCGAGTGGGCATCAATAACATTTCCGTTTGACTTTAACCTCATATCTGGGAATATATCCTTCCTCATGCTCTTAGAAATATTTGTATATGGAACAATTTTAAAGGAAAAGGATAATTGCATTCAACAGCATCGATTATACTTGAACAACATAATTTTTTATCCTCGATTAGTGAACATTAATTAATTTTTACCCCGATTAGTGAGGATTTTCCTTTTTCTATTTCCTCTCTTTTGGAAGTATTTTTCCAGTGTCAATTTTCTGTCAGACTAAATGTTAGACTTGGATGGAGGTGAATAAAACCTAGAGTAAGATTTCGTCTCATCATGGGACTGAAATATAGTAGGGATGACAGTGTCAGAAATAATCACAATGCTGTTCAATAAATGCTATCCAAATAAGTGGTGATTTATGAGTGCAAAGAGTTGGGAGTAATTGACTGTGCTGAGAAGCAGGTGCATCTCACAAAAGAAAACTTTAAAAACAAATGGGATGTTGTAGGTAGAAAAAGAGGAAGGTCATTATGGTGCAAAGGTGCAGTATGTATAAACGCGTTGTATTCTGAATCAGACCTATTCAGGGAATACTGAGATGTTACTGTTCTTGGGAAATCCTTTTTGACATATGAGTATTTTGTTAGTATAGATGAAAATGTTCCCTCCAGTAATCCTTTTGATTTGATTTTTAATGTTAAATGTCATTGATGCACCATTCTTTCTTTAAAAGCTTGATAAGTCAGAGATCCTTCATGAGGCTAAAGAAATACTTTAGGGAGTTTTTTCTTTCCCTTTTTTCATAAAGATTTTTTGGGGAGACCATACCCAATGATGGTATAGCTTACTCCTGGCTCTGCACACAGGGATCACTCCTGGCTTGGCTCAGGCGACCATATGGGATGCTATGTATTGAACATGTCTTGCACATGTTGGCCATGTGCAAGACACCCACTCTACCATTTCTCTTTCCTTGATTACTTCCTTGATTCCTTCCTTGATTCCTTCCTTCCTTGATTCCTTCCTTCCTCTCTCCCTTTCTCCCCTCCCTCCCTCCCTCCTTCCCTCCCTCCCTCCCCTCCCTCCCTCCCTCCCCTCCCCCCTCCCTCCCTCCCTCCCTTCCTTCCTTCCTTCCTTCCTTCCTTCCTTCCTTCCTTCCTTCCTTCCTTCCTTCCTTCCTTCCTTCCTTCCTTCTTCCTTCCTTCCTTCCTCCCTCCCTCCCTCCCTCCCTCCCTCCCTCCCTTCCCTACCTAGACAAAATACTAAACTATTGACATAATCAGAGAATGAGATGTGAATATTTATAGACTGTCAGCATGCTAGTATGAAGCTTTTGAAAATAGTTTTCTTTTTCTAATCATGATTCTGAAGAAAGAGAAATGTAAAATTGTAAACTACAACAATGACAGCAACAACAAAATAACCCCCAAACAAAAACAAAACCAAAAAACAAAAAAAAAAAAACAAACTGCAAACAGACCGAAAGCCCATCTGAGGAGTGATGCTTCTGTTTTCCAGAAAGTCTGTCACTTAATAATTCTTTATTGTAGACAGTTTAGCAGGTCAGACATTTCTGAGAAGGCAGTTTGTGCTTCACATTTCTTCTCAGTAGCTAAGTGGCGTTTCGGAAGCTCACTCTAGCAATGTCAGTGTGCTTAATGGTAGGACAAACCACAAATGGATTTTCTAAAAGCTAAGCCTGGCTTTACCTAACAAAAATAGCAGTGAGTGTTGATCCCCATTGATAAGCTCTTCTCTCTTTTGTTTCCTAGATACCAAAAATAATATGTATTATCTGTCTGTGAATCTGGAAGGAAATATGCAGGTAGTCCAAAAGGAAAACAAATATGTGTGTGTGTGTGTGTGTGTGTGCGTGCATGTGTGTGTGTGTGTGTGTATAAACAAAATGTTCTCCCCAACAAAAACATGGACTCTTGATTAAAGAGTCATTCCTTGATTAAAGTTTGTCATTCCTGCTATTTTTTCGCACTCTTCATTATATTTGACCCATTTGATTGGATTATTTTTCCCTCTTTTGAAAACATTTCCATTTGTCAAAAGATCAACATTTTTTGTTCTAATTCTCTTGGTGTGTTTTTTCCTGTGGCTGTGTGCTTTTCTGACTGCATTTCCTGGTACACCAGTAACAAGCATTGGTAATGAATAAGAGATGAGCCACACATCACTTCATAGAAATATCTAAGATGAGTTTGTACTCGTTCATGGCCACTCAGGACAGCCAGCCTGTGTGCAAGGTTTCTGTTGGTTTAGACTGACAGCTGCAACAGCATTAATGCTCCTTCATGAAATTGTGTACCACTTTTGCATGAACCATATAGCATAGCAGATGTGCATCTAACCAACTTCCTCTTTACCTATTAAACAGAGAGACTCCAGTTTCCCATTTCTCATTGTAAAGCTGCTGACTGCCTGTGGCATTGCAGCTAGGATACTCTGGTACATGTGTGTGCTTCTGCTGGGTGAGTTTTTCCCTGTTAGGATTTATCTGTGTCTTTCCAAACCTATGTAAAATCAGTTGCATTTTTTTTTTTAATTTTCCAATTTGGTTGATTAACAAACTGACTGTATTAGATAAAGTTTTTCCTATGCAGAGTAAATCAAATGATATGGAAGATTCAGTAAAAGGTAAGTTATTTAATAATAAAGGCTGCTGTCACGGGCCTGGAATGTGGGCCCATTGGTAGAGCACTAGAACCCTTCTTGCGGAACCTTTGCGGTTCCATCCTGGGACCATGCCTGCTCTTCTCCCCCACCACCGAGTGTGGCTTCTACAACTAACAGAACACATTCGGTCAGATTAAATATGGGAAGAACATGATACAGTATTTGGAAATGGAAAAGTGCAAATTTAAAATGCTTTTGCTATGTTACAGATCTCACTCTACTTTTAAATATTTAAACACTATCAAATTTTCACTACACTTTAAGAAGAAAGCAAAAGTGGAAAATCTAAGTGATACATTTTGCATGGATTTTTGTATTTCTGTGTGGATTTTTCAAAAGAGCTCTTTGCCTATATTTATTATTTAAAAAATAGTGCCCAACTTTTTGATATTAATGGAATAACCTCTGTTATACTCTATCTTAGGCAAATGACTTGAGGCGTCTAAAATACAGGAAGTCCTTTCTTTTCTGTGCAGTCATGCAAAGAGGTGTACTCCTTGTTAGAACCACTGGGCTGGAACGCTCCTTTTTACAGAAGAATGAATTTCTGGAACAAGCCAGGGAAGAGTTGTGCAGGCCCTCCAGCTATTAGGGAGCCCATCAGGATAATTGAACCATGGAGAGTTAATGTCTTTGTAAATCTGTTTTCCTGGCACATAATATGCAGGGAGATATCAGACAGATTTTTCTACCCATTGATTACAAAAGTGTAGTGCTCAATTGGAAATGTGACTGGGAAGTCCAGAGACAAATTTAACCAATATACTAGGATTTATACATCTAAATGATAGTTCTTTTTAAAAATAATGACAGTAGGGGTTCAAGAATTATTCCAAAGATGTCTCTTTCTCAGAAATGATATTTGGAACTCATATGAAGTTCCTTTAGCAGGCAATTTTCATACTTTATAGAAATGCCAGTTTAATTTTTTCAGGGTCACACCTGATTTTAAATCTGTGCTAGGTGAAACCGTCTTCATTTCCCATCTTGGCTCCAAATAATTTCTAACCTATTTATAAAGTTTTTCCATCACTTGCATATTAAAATGTATGCCTTTCAGATTTTTTTTTTTTTTACTTTTTTGGGTCACACCCAGCGATGCTCAGGGGTTACTCTGGCTTTTCACTCTGGAATTACTTTTGACAGTGCTCAAGGGACCATAATATGGGATGCCAGGGATCGAGCCTGGGTCGACCACATGTAAGACAAAGCCCTACCTGCTGTACTGTCATTCTCGCCCTGCCTTATACAGTGCAGGCATCTTCCAAGGGGAGATTCAGAAGAACTTTTGAGCAATGGTGGCTTTACTGAAATAAATATAGACTCTTTATCAAGGTGCACACTTTGAAGAGAATGATGTTAATTTGGAAGTATAAATTATTTGTTAAAATTTAAATTAATTAATATCCCTAGAATGGACATAAGCAAAGTTTTTTCCAAAAGGATTGATAGTAAATATGCTGAAGATCTCTGTCACAACTATTCAGATCTTCACAAAGCGTCTCATAGACAATATGAATGGTCATGGTTCTGCTCAAATAAAACTTTAATTTACAAACAGGCAACAGATCAAATTTGACGAATGGAATGTCGTTTGTGGTGATTGCCCTATGGGATCCTGATAAATGTGTAACACTCTAGTTCTGTCTCAATCATATTCACTGAAAATACAGGTTGGAATCATTGCTTATATCTTTGACACAGTAACACTTTAAAGGACAGCTGCTTATATCAAAGAAGACAAATTTCTGATCATACTAATAATGTAATTACAAATTGATATTTTTAGTTTCCTAAGGTCCAAAGGGAAATTAATTTCTATCTCTAGTTAGCTATACGTGCTCATTATTACTGTCTGATCATCACTGATGTGCTTTAGAGACTGGCCATAGGCGTCGCTAGAGTGATGGTGTCAGATGTAAGAAGTGTGAAAAGATCGAGTTTCCATAGCCTTAAATGGGTTTTTAGACGTCACTATCTAGTGATGCTTTTAGTTTCTCTACTTTTTTTCCCCCTTCCCTTTTTTCTTTCCTTCCCTTCTATTTCTCCTCTCATTCTCATATTAAGAAAAGATTCAAATAGTAAAATTTAAAATATAGCCAATACTTTTAGTGTATTAAAAGTTGCTAAGTATGAGTTACTTTTTATGATTATTAAATATGAAATGAATTGTAGATTGGATGACATTTGGTTTCTTCTACTTAGCATAGTGTTTTCCAAAGTGAGTAATGCCATTTCCTGGGGGCACTGGAATGGTTCAGGAAGGCAATTGAAATCTCAGGTATAATTTGGGGTTGTGGGGGGGATTAGGGACACTTTTCTCTGTTCACTTGAGGAAGGTTGATTTTCCATGGGAGTGCTGAGTGTTTTTTTTTTCTCTGAAAAGGCTAAATAAGTTTGGGAATGTCTGATGTCACATATTTTCAGGGTCCTCCATCTTTGAGTATAATTCAGTGTCTCACTACTTTATTGATGAGTAGAAAATCATGTACTGCTTTATAAAAGCCACACTCACTGTAGCTTGTGGGGCCAAAGGTTACTCTCAGGAGCACATGACCCAGCTGTGCTCTGAGACCATCAGGGCTTTACGAGGTGGTCATTAGGCACCATATGGTGCTGGGGTTGCATTCAGCACCTTGCTCATGCCAGGCAATTGCTCTATTACTTGAGGTATTTTTGCCAATATTTGTTATTGTTTGCATTTAAGAAATGTGCAACCTTCTGAATGGGTAAGAAGTGTTATCTTACCATGGTTTTAACATTCATTTTTTTGTTACCATACTAGTACCATACTATCTTGATTACTGTATTTGTATAGCAAATTTTAAAATTAGGAAATATGATTCTTCCATCTTTATTCTTTTATTTTTCAAGATTATGGTGGCTATTCTGGTTCCCTTGAATTTCCACATATTCATCAGTTTCTTTTAAAAAGGCAGCTGAAATATGACAGGGAGATCAATATGGGTAATATTGCCAGTTTAACAATATCAGATCTTCTATTTTACTCACAAAGGTTGCCTTTCCACTTATTTAGTCTTTCTTAATTTCTTTATCTCTTTATGTTTTTATGTATATGTTTTATGAATCTTTGTTGAATTTATTAATGTGTTCTTGTTCATTGATAGTGTATAGAAATAAAATTGATATTTTTTAATTTGTTGGTCACACCCGGTGATGCTCAGGGGTTACTCCTAGCTCTGCACTCAGGAATCACTCCTGGCAGTGCTTGGGGACCATATGGGATGCCGGGATCGAACCCAGGCCGGCACAGGGCGGCTGCGTGCAAAGCAAATGCCCTACCTGCTGGACTATTGCTCCGGCCCCTAAAATTGATTTTTTATGGGCTGGGGGATAATACTGTGGGTAAGGTGCTTGCCTAGTAAGTGGTTGATTCAGCTTCTATCTTCAGTTCTTTGGGCACACCTAGGAGTAAGCCCTGATCACCACAATATAGGTGTGGCTAGAAATTTTAGAAACTCTTGAATTTTATATATCTATCTTTATGTATTTAATGATATATTAGTTATATATATAAAACTTGAGTTTTATAAATCTAATATACTGCAATTTTGCTAAGTAAAATATTTATGCATATGAGTATATATAATGAACCCCAGACCTCAAACATTTGAGGCATGTGTTCTAACACTGACCTGATATTTATTGGTTACTTTTAAAGAATTCCAATTTTTTAAATATAAGATTAAAATTAGATACTCTTAATATTCTATTTTATTGGACTCAGGTAAAATAATTTTTTTGCTTTTTTTTTTTTTTGGTCACACTTGGCAATGCTCAGGGGGTTACTCCTGGCTCTACACTCAGGACCACCCCTGGTGGTACTCCGGGGACCATATGGGATGCCAGAAATTGAACCTGGATCTGGCCACATGCAAGGCAAATGCCTTACCCACTGGGCTATTGCTCCAGCCTCTCAGGTAAAATTCTTTATAATTCCCAACAGTAGCTACTCTAGACCCCTTCATCACCACAGTTTATAGATCCCCTTCTTAGCAGTATTTTTCCTACCACAAGCAAATCAAGGGTGAAAACGGGTAGACTGAGACATAACACTATGTTTGTGCGAAATGTCATGCAGTTTCATGTAGAACCTTACCCTAATCAAGGAGAGACAAAATATCTTCTTTCAGAGAGACTAAAATACTCTTCTTTGTGTCTGATTTGAAAATACACAAGGTTCAGTAAAGTAGTGAGAGCTTTAAAATAGTTATTATCAATGCTGGTGATTTTGTTCACATCAATGCTTTTATTTTATAAACTCACAACTGGGCAAGGTGCTTGCTTATTTACTGGAGCAACGAGTCAGTGAGATTGGGCCCTTTCATAACCAGTCCTGTAAATATGCGCTGTCTCTCGAGGTGCTTCTGAGACAAAGCTTTCTGCCCTAGTAGAAACAGAACCCAACCAGTGTACACTTAATGGGAGGAAGGTGACTTTGGTTTTTGATGTGTAAACAAATGATCTGTATTACCGGCAAACGGTGCATTGGATGATTCCCAGGAGTGCATTCGTGTAGACTAAAATGCACAATCATACTGAGTGGTCCTGTGATATATATTGTCGCAGTTGTATGTCTTTTAGATCTATTGGTAAAGAATTTAAAGGGCCTTTAGATTATGTCCATTTAGTTTTGGTCTTGGGATCACAACTAGAAGTCCCCAGGACTGCCCCATCTTGGTGCTTGGGTGACCATATGGTGCCAGGGATTGAACCCAGGATTCCATAGAGCCAAGTATATGCTTCAGCTCTTTGAGTTATAGCTGTAAACCTGGGATTCGGAGCTTGACTGTTCATTTGTATTTATTAACTACCAGTTAGCCAGTTACTAGACAGTTACTATTGTCTAGTAAGTCATAATAGATGTCCACTAAATTGCTCACTAAATTGTTGCTGAATTGATGAGTGAATAAAGCCTTATCTAACAGAAATATTACTTGTGTTAAAACAGTACAGTGCCCAGAGTTTAGGAAACATCCCAGTCTTTTAAAAAAATGCTTTTTAAAGAAACTGTCATACTTTGTTTAAAGAAACTGTCATACTCTGTTTCAATTAAGATTCAGTGCAGAGAAGCTTGTGACTTTTCACTCATGACCTATTTGAATACTATTTTTTTTCCAATTTGAACTTTTTAGAAAGAATAATAGGGACTAGAGGTATAGGGGACCCTGGGGTTACTCCCGAAAATGCTCAGCCTAGCAGTCCCTGGTGTGGTGCTTGGACTCAGGAGTGCATAGGGCCAATAAGAATAACCTGGTGCCAAGCAGTGCTGGCCATAGAACTCGGGGCCTTGCAGATGCTAGGAGAATATATTTTAGCTAATATAAGGAGAGTGATATTGCCACTGCCATATTTTTACATGGCTGCAGCAATTCAGTAGCTGCATAGAATCTGATTTATTATTAGCTCCGCACAATAAATTTTCTTAAAAGGAAGAATCCAAGGCTTGCTCTTCCCAGTTAAAATCAAATTATTTGACATAACTTCTATTTTTTTCCTCCTGTCTTTTATTTATTTAAAAAAAGTCTCGTATAATCAAAATATCTTATTTTCTGTAGCCTTTCTATACAACTGTGTATGTTAATCAAGGTCTCAGATTGTATCATAGCAAGAGTGTGTTGCTTGGCAACAGAAGGAAAGATACAATGTTTTCAGATTTAAAAATAATTCAGAGTTTTATTATTCATTTTTTTTATTAAAATTATTTTATTATTTGTGGGAAACAGCCTAGAGGGAGAAGAAAACAACATGGCTGTAAAATCATTCTTGTACTGATCTTCCAAGAATGTTTTAAACAGGAATTGAGTTGTTTTGTAGGGACCTCCCATCATTGCTTAGGAGCTCAAGGGTCACTTTCAGCAATAGTGACCCTTGAGCTCTTTGGTCACTTCCACTCACTGCTCATCTGAATAGCCTGTGGGTGCAACTGTAGTGCCACACCCAGCAGTGCTGGAGGCAAAGGCATGTGGTGCTGGGAATCACGCTTGGGGCTTCAGCATATGTAACGCCTGCTTCAAACATTTAAGCCATCTTCCTGGCCCCTAAACAGGAATTGCATTTTTTTTTTACATTTAAGCTGGAACTCAGGTTTGTGTTCTGAATTTTATCTTTCACCATTCCTCCTGCAAAGTTACACCACAGGTAAGACCCTTTTTCTTCTGGAAAAAATTTTTTTGAGTTAACCAAATTCATTATCTTGCCTGCCCCAACTTCTGAACCTTATTGTTTTACATACTTTATCTTGTTGCATTGTTGATATTATATATATATATATGTATATATATACATATATATATATATATCACTTCACTTGTCACTTGTCTTCTATTGTTCATCCATTTGCTCAAGCAGGCACCAGTAATATCTCCATACGTCCTGTCACAAGCAAGTGTAGCTCAAGGGCATCTGCTTGCTTCAGGCACAGGAAGAGCCTCAAACCTGTCAGGTCATATGTGTGGGGGGGGAAGAGAGAGAGAGAGAGAGAGACAGAGAGAGAGAGAGAGAGAGAGAGAGAGAGAGAGACAGAGGTCCAACCTTTCTTTCTTGCCTCTCAGAGTTTAAGATCTGAGGGCCTCCTTAGGAAGTTACTCTGGACTTGTGATAAGTTTTTGATTTTTGTTTTTGTTTTTTTTGAGGGGAAGGACCTCACCAAACCCAGGACCTCACATCTGGGAAGCATTTGTTTCATCACTGAAATACATTCCTGGCCTGACTGCTTGATCTGAAATTATTGCTCACCTGGATTTTAAAAAAATTGTGAAGCACAGTAATTTGTCTGGCAGTGCTTTCTGTATGGTACTTATTTATTGTTGTGAGGATTCACTGTGATTCATAAAGTAGATTTTCCCTATTGCAAAATCATGGGTACAACCACGCATTGAGAGATTTAGAAAAATTTCTTTTCTCCCCCAAGGACAAGGACCAGAACAGAACAGAGATTAGGTCTGAAACTTTCCCATAGAATATGAAAGAAGAGCTTGTAACTAAAATGTGTGTGTGTGTGTGTGTGTATGTGTCTGTGTGTAACTAGTCTTGTATGATATTGCTTTCTGTCTCTACTATTTAAACACTGATCACTAGATCACTAGATCACTAGATTCCCGTTCATCATCTATTTGCTAGAGCAGCACCAGTAATATCTCCATATGTCCTGTCTCATGCTAGTAGCACCCAAAGGCATCTGCTTGCTCCAGGAACATAAAGAGCCTCAAACCATATATTAGGTCATGGAAATGACCTAATATAAATGTTACTGGTATATGGCATATCAAATACGACACGAGCAGCCTGCCAGGCTTGCCGTGCAGGTGGCATATTCTTTTAGTCACCTCTAAATAAAGCATTTATTGATGAACTGCGTGGCTGCTAGCGGTGGCGCAAGCCAGGCTGTAATAGTCTGGTCTGCTGGGTGGAGTTGTGATGAGAGGGAAGTCCGGATGTGGAAAATGGCAGCCCCCATGGAGTTGGGGGGTCGTCTGGCTTGTTGTGAGGCTCTGCTGGGGTGGCAGCCAGGGCTAGAACCTGCCATGCCTCCCCGGCGCCTCATGAGTGGCTGGGCACAGGGAGAGCAAGTAGCAGCTCTGCCCCATGTCTGAGAGTCTCTGGTTCAGCATACCTGGGCCGGATTGAAAAAAAAAAACTGCTGCAGGGTGGGTGGCGATGATCCGGGCTGTGATAGCCTGGTCTGCTGGGTGGAGTTGTGACGAGAGGGAAGTCCAGATGTGGACTCTCAGACATGGGGCAGAGCTGCTACTTGCTCTCCCTATGCCCAGCCGCTTATGAGGTGCCCAGGAGGCATGGTTCTAGCCCTGGCCTGCCACCCCAGCAGAGCCTCACAACAAGCCAGATTACCACCCCCCCCCGACTCCATGGGGGCCGCCGTTTTCCACATCCGACTTCTTTCTCATCAAATCTCCACCCAGCAGACCAGTCTATCACAGCACGGATCATCGACACCCACCCTGCAGCAGTTTTTTTTCAATCCGGCCCAGGTATGCTGAACCAGTGACTCTCAGACATGGGACAGAGGTGCTACTTGCTCTCCCTGTGCCCAGCCGCTCATGAGGCGCCCGGAAGGCATGGCAGGTTCTAGCCCTGACCTGCCACCCCAGCAGAGCCTCATAACAAGCCAGACAACCCCCGCTACTCCATGGGGGCCACCATTTTCCACAAACACTGATATGGAAAAATTTAAACATATCTTGCTTTTCTCCCCTCATAAATTGATAATGATAGTATTTCCAGGTTTTTGCCATTCTCAGGATTAAATAGTATAGCACAGTACTAGGCACATAATGAGTGCACAATAAATATTTTTGTTATTAAGAAGGCAAAGGAAATAATATGGAAGTATATGTTGTTTTCAGTGTTTCTTCTATTTAGCTCCTCTCCACTTGGATTAGGATTAAAATATGCATTCATTTAAAAATCTGTTGAGAGAAGATTTTTTTTATCTACTTTCTAAACTACATATTTATTTAGCAAAATGTTTAAATACATTGATGACCTCACTTTCCTCTGGTATATGGAATGAATAGGACAAGGGAATGTAAGGAAGAAGGGAATACTAGTTGCCCTGGTCCCAAGTATATCGAACTGAAGAGGATAGGGGAGCCTAGAAATTGACAAGCTAAGTAAGAAGAGGAAAGGAGATAGCAGGGATGGAGGCTGGGATTTTGGACACATTCATGTTGTAGAGGTGTATCGGTATATATCTGAACCACAGAAAACAAAGAAAATTGAGAAAACCCACAAAACTAAGATCCAAACTAAATCAACCAAACTTCAAGATGTGTCCCTCATAGAGGCAGGCAGGGAATGGGAGGGAACTTGAGGCTTTGATGGAGGGAAGTGGACACTGGTGGTAGGAGTGGTGTTGGAAGACAGTATTCCTAAAACTCGACATTGATTAACTTTGTAAATTATAGTGCCTTAATAAAAACAAATAATAAACTTTCGTATTAAACTTTCCTATCACCTAACTGAAGTAAATCGTAAAAAATATATGTATACTAGTCCTGAGGTTCTGAAACCCTAAACTTCTTTCTTCTTAGAGGTCAGTACTTTTTTTTTTTAAGTCAGCAATAGCATCTTTCTTTACCATAGTTTAGGATTGCCATGATATGTATACTTTCCAACAGAGAATTTAGGGTCTATCTCCTGTTGAATTTATTTTCTTTGGATATATCTAAAACTTCATCTATTGTTTCTTACCCAGTGCTTTTTCTCCCTGTGTTAGATTCTGAGGAGTTTAACCAGGCATCATCAAGACTGGACTACACATTTTATTTTCTTCTTTCTGTTGAGTTACTTTGATAGGGAGGAATATTTGGGAGATCTCGGGTGCTGGTCCTGAGTCTCAGTGTTCAGGGAATTGATGTGTATGTGATGCTAGGGATCACCCTGAGGTGTGCTGCATGTAATGGAAGCCCCTTAACCCCAATGATATCTCTAGTCCCTTGATTGAGTTTTCAGATGTCTGTAATATACTTTCCCAAGTGTGTTTTTGAGTAAGTTTTTTAAAAAAAATTTTCAGCAATTGTGAATGTTCTCCAGAGGTGCTTGGGGGTTCAGGGGCCAATCCTCGGGATCCCAGCCTGACTGTATGGGTCTGACAATTCAGTTCTCATGTTATCCTATGTGTGCTGTGCTTCGGGGTCATGTGAAGCCATGGATAGTACTTGGAGCTTCATACATGTAAGGCACATGCTCCACTTTTTTGAGCAATCTCTCTGGATCCTTCAGACAGATTTTAAAATTATAGTGATCATGGAAAAAGCTCTTGGTCTGTGATTTGTGGTTAACTATTTTGGATCTTAGTTCTACAAAGTTCTGCAAGATTTTGATAGTGTTCACAAGTCTAGATAGGGAAGAAGAAAGGGAAAGAGTAAAAGCATAGAAGAAAACAAGAAAAAGAGGAAAAGGTGCAGTATATTGACTTGTGCTATAGACATCTACATTTTACTATATGCTCATAAACTTTTCTTTAACTCTCTTTTATAAAAGATAGAACCATGTTAAAACAGTTATAGCCAAATCTGCACATACACATTTATTTTTTCTAAATTAAACACGAAAGAGATCAATTTTTAAAACAATATGTTGTATGGATTTGGCTTATAGGGACTATTTTATCTTTGTGTTCTTTTCTGAAGCAAAGATGAATCTGTCACAACAAAAGGCCTTTCACGGGAGAATCAATATGACTTTCACCTCGCGCTAATGTTGCTTTAGCAGCAAGATTTATCTGAATTGTGACTGGTCTTTAAGTAGAAAAATGTTTCTTGTCGAAGAATTTTAGTAAGATTTATACAGATATTAATGTTAGTAAAATATGCTTAAGTAAGCAACACTGGATCAAAATTTTAAAATGTACTCTGTGTGTGTGTGTGTGTGTGTGTGTGTGTGTGTGTGTGTGTGTGTGATTTTTGAGTCATACCTGGTTGTGCTTAGGATATTCTTGACTTTTTGTTCTTTTCGTTTAAGATCATTCCTGGTGGTGCTTAGAACCATGCAGAGCTGGAAATCAAACATGGGTCTCCTGCATACCAAGCATGTGCTTAGCCCTCTGAACTCTTGCCCCTCTCCCTAAAAAATTAGTTTCATTGTAATCAGATGGTAAATTTAAGCAAGGTATATTAGATGGTGATCAGTCTAGTGTCTCCAGCAATCTACTCTCTGTATCTCCTGCTTAATTTTTCTGGTTTACTTCAGGCTGGATGAAAATTTGTACACTTAGACTAATTGAACCAGACCCTCTCTGTTTATAATGTTGGTAACTCATGATATAATTTAGGAAGATAAGTTTACTCTCGGGATAGACACATAGGACAGATAATAGGATTGCTTGACATAGGCACTAAAAGTACACAAAGTTGTTTCTTTGCATGCCCTACACTCTTAATTAGTTATTGAAAACATCATAAAAATGTAATGACTCTTTTCTTTTTTATAGGAAGTCTCATGAGTTCATATTTATTTTCCTGTACTAGAAATATTGCTACTGAGTTGTACAGACTTGATTATTTTCCAGTGCCTTCAGGCTTGACATTGGAAATGAAGTTTGAAAAGAATAAATGGATTACTTTTCCTTTTCTCTTTCCATGCTCCCACCTCGATGCAAAGGTCTCAGAGTATGTTATTTCTTGAGTCTTCCCCAGATACCCCAGAAGCTTCCATGCCTTCTATGTCTTGTCTTTATGTTTTCCAAAAGAGCAATCCTACTTGAAAATATTTAATTTTCACTTGCTTATTCTCTCCCATCTCCAAATCTCCAAAAATATGAAGCGTTATAGGTAGGGGCTCTACCACAGAATTCTGAAAGGATAGAAGAAATTCCTGGGAAGAGGAATTCTAGAGGAACTACATAAAAAACAGAGTGAACTCTTTCCACCTCAGAAACTGCTATTGCTTTATTCTCTTACTTTACTGAAACTAGAAGTTTGCTTGGTTGTGTGTTTTGTTTATGCTTGGTACATTTTAGGATTGCTATAAAACATTGAATAAACTTATTTTACAATCTGGTATTTTTTTTCCCCTATATTAAAAAAGCATCATACAAACCAAAGTTGGGATTTGGGAGCATCTAAGAGATAGAAAAATTACTTCTTTTAAGTTTTTTTTTAAATTATAAATTTATAAGGTCTAATGTTTAACTATTTTGCACACATCCAAAAGAGCAAGAGCAACAAGTACTGGTGTGAATATGGGGAGAAAGTTACTCTCATTCACTGTTGGTGGGAATGTCGACTGGTCCAGCTTTTCTGGAAAACAATATGGACATTTCTCTCAAAACTAGAAATTAAACTCCCATTTGACACAGCAATATCACTTCTGGAAATATACCGGGAGCCCAAAAACAAACAGCAAAAACACTATCTGTACTTCTATGTTTATAGCAGCACTATTCACTGTTGGGTATGCTGGGCGCCTGACAAAATCCAGGAAAAGATACAGGAAATCTCATGGGACCTCCACTTGTCAGAGAGCACTGGGCACCCCAGCCAAATCTGGGAGCAGGGTACAGGGATCCTCTTCTGCGCCAGGGATCAGCGACCGGTGGACAGAGAAAGACACGAAAATCCATCAATTTCAAAAGGCTTTACTTTCACAGGTTCTGTATACAATCCAGAAACAGAAAAACCCCAGACTTTAAGTTCCTGGCTGGACCCTGGCCACATGTAGGTTTAGAATCCTAGGCCAAGATGACACCACTATATTCTAAGGCCCAACAGGGAAGAGAATAGAGAGGAGGAGAGCATAGGGAGAAGGTAAAAAGGCAAAAGGAGACCAAAAGGCAAAAGGCTACAGCTTTTATAACTTTTCAGTTCAGACCGCCCACACCAATGGAAAGGAGTTAGGGTCAATATCCCTCAGGTAACTTCTCCCAGGACCTTCTCCTAGTAACATTGAAATGTTAATGTTGCCTCAGCTAAGACTGCAGGTCCTTGGAGATGGGAAAGGGGCATTTGAGATGAACTTTATCTCAGAATACAAAAACATGCATATGTACCAATTGGTACCCTATAGCCAGGTATATATTTTCCAAGTCTTCAGAAGATTCTTGTCTTTACTTCATAGTTGTTTTGTATATTAGCCTTTAGACATATCAGAGAGCCATACATACTTGCTTGAAGGCAAACAGCATTTCTCTCTGGTCTAATTATTTAGAGGTCAAATGTGGCCAGGTAAACATACTGGTAAGATCTATCTAGTCCCATGATGATTGTGGTATCATGAGAGAAAATATTTATACCAGCTAACATAGAATACATGTAAGATATACTGCCACATTCAAACTGTCCCCCTGCCCTTCATCTACAAAGTAGTCTGCAGAAGGCAACTCTAGGCAAGATGCAGAGGCTCTGGCCAACAGTGTAGTGCAACCCCTAAATGATAACCCCTAAATGCATCTATTGCAAGCCACAATATGTAAGAGAAGGGAGAGAGTAAGAGAAAGAGAGAGAAGAAGAAAAAAAAAAAGTGCCTACCATAGAGGCAGGCTGGGGGAGGGGGAAGGGAATCAGGGGACACTGATGGTGGGAAATGCACACTGGTGGAGGGATGTTACTGGAAAACCGTATGACTGAAACCCAATCATGAACATATTTGTAATTGTATCTCAGGGTATAATAAAAAATATTTCAGCTACTTGTTAAATTCACATGACAATAGAATCTTTTGGCAGAATCTGGAAAAATAAGAGCATATTAACCATCTTGGAAAAATACCTAGTAAATCTCTCCAAATAGAAATTGAAGGAAAAATAAATTAGATAAAGGAATAGGGAGTAAACCGTGAATAGTCTCTCCAGGGCCTTGGTGCCTTCATCGACTTACTTGGTCTAACAATTTCTTCTCTGTAGAGAAGTCACAAAGAGCTTGAGTCAGTCTTTCTCCTTTGCCATAACGAAGCTTATGATTTCTTTCTGAGTCTAGGTAGCATCATTTTATGAAAAGGAAACACTTTAAAAGGAAAAGAGCTTCTAGGGAAAGAGAGTGAAAGAGGAAACTTCAATTTACGCTCACCAGCTGCTGTGTGCAGTCCTGTTTCTGACTGGCCCATCCTACAGTTTTGACTTCCTGCAAATTCCTGGACTTTTTACAGAATTAATAATTGTCCATCATAAAATTCTGCCCCAGGGTTTAGCCTTACTGGGAATCTAAGATAATGAGAATTACCTAAGACAAATGACCAGACAAGAATCTGTTAGACATTGCAACTTCTGTGACAATTGCCAAGCCCAATTTTCATTTAAAAGGGCCTACAGGAAAACACTTATCTTTAACTTCCCTGCATTCCCTGCAACACAAAGACCAGGTTTTCCAGTAAAAACCCCACAAGAAGATTCAGAGTTAACTTAGTCCTAAACTAAGTTCTTCCCTGTTTGGGGGAGTTCTCTTCCCTTTCTCTTCTACTTTCCAAATAAGTCTTTCTACTTTTCAACTCTTGAGTCTGAACATCATTATTATTCAATATTTTCATTCTTTAAAATATCGAAGAATCTGGGAATTTCAAAGGAACACAGAGACCCGCTGCCACCGTTTCTGCCTCACTTGCATCAATAGGAAGTCTCATAACTGCAAATATATATGGCTTTGTGACTTTTTCTGGTTTCAGTTGGGTGAAAGAATTTAGTCTTAGATGCTATTTGGGACTCCCAAAGAGGAATCAAAAAAGCTATGCTTGGAGTATCACGCCTCACTCAAGTGAGAGAAGGAATCCGGAGTTCAGACCTCCATCGACAAGAGTCAGGGATGCCGTCTCATTTGCCAAGGCATCAAAAATCAGATGGGCTGGACATAGCTTGGGGACAACTGCTGGACTAGAATCATTACTGACTGGATCCCACGGACGTCAAAAGATCACATGGCCACCCAGCTACAAGATAGTCATACTTCTTTGTCAAGACCTTGAACAAACAGTTTGAGGCTGTTCATATTCCTGGAGCAAGCAGATGCCATTGGGCTACACTGGCACATGACAAGGACAAATGAAAATGTTACTGCGCCCGCTCAAGCAAATCGATGGATAACGGGATGTCAAGTGATCAAGTGATCAATAGTTTTTCACTGTAGACTAGGTTTCAGCGTGGTGCCTAGAAATGTATGGACGTCATAGCTTTAGAAGGAAGGTCTGTCTGTCCTGTTACCCCTATCATATTTGATGCTTTATGTGTGTATGTGCACTGTTTTTGGGAAGACAGGTCCTTCGTTTATTAGAGATGTTTATGGCTGCCTTTTTAGGTCCTCCTTTCCCATTATTTTCTTATTATATGTCTGTATTTTCCAGTTCCCACCACTTCACTGAGGTAGTTCCACCAGAGTTGCTAACCATGTCTGTGGGAAAATGCTGAGGCATCCTGCACAAAATCCAGGAGCAGGGTCAGGGATCCCCTTCTGTCCCAGGGGATCTGTGGCCGGCGGATGGAGAAAGACGCAAGAATCGACAAAGTTTCAAAGTGCTTTACTTTACACAGGTTCTGGCATACAAATCAGCAATAGGAAAAACTCCAAACTTAGGGTTCCCAGCTGAGCCCTAGCCACATGTAGGCCAAGATGGCTGCCACTACGTGTTAAGACCCTGTAGAGAGGAGATTGAAAAGTGGCACCAGCAGAAAGGGGGGGAAGGAGAGTGAGAGAGAGGAAGCAGCCTAGTTTTATATTCATGCATTGCAGACCTCCCACTCCTATGGAAAGCCATCAGGGTCAAATACCCTCAGGTAGTTTCTCCCAGGACCTCACCTAGGACCTTTGAGATGTTAATGTTGCCAAGCCAAGATCTGCCTTGGAAATGCCTCTGTAGGGTAGAGAGAAGGAGTTTCTTAGATGAGCTATATCGCAGAATACAAAGGCATGCATCTATACCAAAGAATATACTATGACCAGTTAAATATTTCTCCAAGCCTTCACAAGAGACTTGTCTTTACCTCATGGGTAGTTCTGTATTTTAGCTTTGAGTTATCAGAGAGCCCTGCTTGCTTGCTTCTAGGCAAACAGCATTCCTCTCTGGCCTACTTAATTAGAGATCCAATGTGGCCAGGCAAATATACAGGTTAGATCTAGCTAGTCCCACAATAATTGTGGCAGCATCATTGTGTGTGAGCATATATTTATACCAGCCAGTATAGAATACATGGTCAGATAAACTGCCACATTCAAATTGTCCCCCTCCTATTTACAAAGTGACCTGCAAGAGGCAACTCCAGGCCAGATGCAGAGGTTCTGGCCATGTGCACTGCAACACATATCCATGTTGTGATGCCAGAAGGCACTTTTTACTGGTCACTCAGAAGCTTTAGATGGTCATGGCTGTTCAGTTCTTAACAATTTTATGTCCTAGTTTTGTGACCTTTTCTTTTTGCTTGCCTTTCTGGCTGTTCTTTCTCTTAAGTGTTGTGTTCTTCTGTTCTTCCCCCCCACCCCCCCCCAATCGTTTCAGTGTTAGAGGGCTTCAGGGCTCTCTTCCACTACCTACTTATTACTTATTTAAGTTATTTCATTTGATTTTAAAGGTTAACGTAATACAGGTGATTACCAAATATGTACCCAGAGCCATGCCTTCTTTGCAGGACTTAGGATTCTACACAAATATCTATTCACCACAACCATTGAGCTATCTGATTGGCATCTGAAATTTGCCCCAAACCAGACTCTGCAAATCTTCATAGTGTTCTTCCTAGAAATTCTTCATGGCATTGCTGAGCATAGAAAATGATACGAGTAGCTTGAGTAAAAAATATGATAATCACATTTCTTTTCTTGTATTTCCTCACCTTTAAACTCTGTTGACAAATCTGTTTTCTTAATTCCACTTTTGTTTTTATGTAGAGGCTACTAGAATAAAGCCAAGCATTTCACAGTCTATGAATTCCCTGATTTAGATTTAATGTTAGCTTATAATAATATCAGCATTCTCTTATGTTTCCTTACAGGGTTTTTTCTTACTGCTATGTCCTAGCTCAGAGTATCCTTTTATTTCCTTTCTCTCCTAAACTCACTGAGCACATTGCCGCCGGGGCCTTCACTATCACTCTTCACAAAACACTTCTTAGTTGCTGAATTTTTATGCTTTGTCAGATTTACCACACACATACACACACATACACACACACACACGTATATGTATGTATATATATTGGCATTAGAGTATATTAGGGTATATGTAGTTGTCTCTTTGCTGCACATGTCAGTTGTTTACAGATCTCATCAACTATAGTGTGCCTGACATGAGAACTCATAATTTGCTAATTAGTGAATGCATGACTGTACAATAAGTGTTTTGTGATTTTAGAAGATAGTAAGAATGGCCTATAACATCAATTCATTCTTAGTTCAGGACTTCTCTTTTGTATCATTATATGGCAAATGCTTTTTTTATTTTTCCAATATAAATACTATAGAAATATGCATATAAAATGTTTGTGAGCTAAGAAGGCAAGGTCAAACTCCAGCTCCTGGGGACATAGGCTGCTGATTGGCTAGTATGGATCGGTAATACTCTCTAGGATGGGCAGGGAAACTGAGGCTTTGACAGATGGCATCACTTGACAGAGTGATAACTTTCACTCTGTCAATAACACATTGGGCTATTGAGGGGTTAAGAATTGAGAGTTCAGCGCCATCTTTCTGACTTCAGAGACTTATGCCATGAGAATACACTTTCTTTTGTTGTTCATTTTCCCTGACAGAAGAGGGAATTTATGTTAAATGTTTTAAGGAATCCTGGCATGCTTTAAGCAGAGATTGGCTTACATTTTCTGTAAGATAGTCAACATTTAAGCTGGGTTTATAGTCTAAAAGGTCTTTCTTGTAGATGCTCAGTTCTGCTGTTATATGATGAAGAACCATAGGCAATATGCAATTTGATGTGACTGAATTTCAATTAAACTATATTTTGAACATGAGATTTGATTTTTATATTATTTTAATGTCAAAATATAATAAACACTTTAAGCCATTTAGATGCGTGTTTAGATACTATACAAAAATAAGCAGAGGGCAGAAGTTAGCCCTGTGACTGTAGTTTTTGACATCTGCTTAAAGGAAATTATTAAAGTTTTCTTTTTTCTTTTTTTTTTTGCTTTTTGGGTCACACCCGGCAATGCTCAGGGATTAGTCCTGGCTCTGCACTCAGGAATTACTCCTGGCGGTGCTCGGGGGACCATATGGGATGCCGGGAATCGAACCCAGGCCGGCATAGGCCGGCCAAGGCAAACGCCCTACCCGCTAGGCTATCGCTCCGCCGCAATTATTAAAGTTTTCATGTACTATATCTGTGAGAGTTGATTATTTGGCGTATTTGCAGAACTCCAACCTAGTATCTTACACATGCAAGGCAAGTATTCTACTGTTGAGCTACATCCTGGACCTGATATTTTTGTCTCTAAATATAACCACATTCACTCTGCTAACAAGGTCAGGAGCCCGAACCGTAGTCCATCAGGTAGGACATTTACATCGCATGCAGCTGACCTGGGTTCGATCCCTGGCATCCAATATGGGCCCCCGAGCACTGTCAGGAGTAAATCCCGAGTGCAGAACCAGGAGTAACCCCTGAGCATTTCCAGGTGTGACCCAAAAAAGAAAAAAAAACAAACAAATAGAAACTTAGTTTAGCAAATATATCGTGGCAGGGAAACACCTTCCTCTGTCTCCCCAGTGCCCTCTCCTCCCCATGCCCCCCACCTCATATGAACGCACTCAGCCCTCAGGATATCTCTCCATAACCAGCAGAGCTTGCCTTGTAGGTCAGACCTTCCAGAACGAGAACTGGTATAACATGGAAGGTGGAGTCCCCTACCCACTTCCCTGGAAATCCAGGTAGGACTGTTTCTAGAGCAAACCATCAATCGTAACTAATACCTATAACTGGATCTAGAGGGATGGATTTGGGACCACAGTATTAGATACAGACTGGTCAGGTAACAAAAAGGGGGCAATCAGGAATTTCATACCAAGATTGGACCATCCCACCCAGGCAGCTATTGAAGAAAAGCCCAGACCTCTCCTCCCTGCTACACAGCTGTCACTTGTCTTCCCATTGTTCATTGATTTGCTGGAGCAGTGCCAGTAACATTTCCATTTGTTGGGAATGAGGTCCATTATTGTTACTGTTTTTGGCATATCGAATACACCATGGGTAGCTTTCCAGGCTCTGCTGTGGCTCTGGGTTCATCCCAGGGGCCCAGTCTTTTTCTGTGTCAGACCGTCAACCATCCAGGACCCACGGGGCAGAGACCTTTGTATAGATAACCCTGTCTCCTGTCTGCCACCTGCTGACGCAGCTGGGCACTGCAGCTGCACCTGGAAGACCACACCTGCAACACATCGAGGGGTGCTACACACCTGAGGTCTTAAAACAAATATATTTTCAAATCAGACACTTTATAACCTCCTACTTGGGGTGAAAAAGGGTCAATCAACAATGGAGAGAATGGGACAGAAGAGTGTTTCCGTAAAAAATACTCTCAGTTAAGAGTGCCAGAAGTCACTCTAACTGCTTGGAGATGGTGTATCTGACAGCAATTTTGATGACTATTATGGGAAAAGCTAATGATATATCAAATGTGTGTTAACCAGTAATGAAGCATTAAGTAAGGAAGGAATACAGAAGCAGAGGAATTAAAGGAATCAAACAGATTAATGCTATTTAAAAACAAACAAATGCTGGATATTAAAACACAATGAGTAAAATTCTCATGGAAAGCAGAGCAATTTCAGTTTTGCAGAGGAAATATTGAAATTGAAAATAAAGTTCTCAAATAACTCAAGTGGACGAGGAAAGAGAAAGAACAAAGAGACCATTAGAGCACTTCAGACCCCATTAGATGAGAAAACATAAGGATAATGTGTGTGTCAAAAGGAGAAGAGAAAAAAGTTGGTATAAAGTACCTATTCAAAGAAATAATGATAGAGAACTTTGTAAATCTAAAGCAAGGAAAAACCATAGAAGTAAGTAAGCTAATATTGTGCACACATTTCTCTTTTGGAGGGATGGTGGCACTTCTGGTGATGTTCAGGGCTTACTTCTAGATACGAGCTCAGGGATCACCCCCAGTGGTGTACTTGGGTGCTCAGCAACTTTACCTGGTGCTAGGAATAGAATCAGGTGGCTGTGTGCAAGGTAAGAGCCTTCCCTGCTTTGCCTGAACCAGAATACACAAATCTCCTAAGGCATAAAGAGATAAATCAAAACATGTGTTTTTGAAGTTATAAAGTATCAGCAATAAATATGACAGATTAAAGGCTGCTTGGGAAAATATATGTAACATACAAAGACATCCTAATTAATCTATCATTAGATTTCTTAGAAGAAACTCAATGGGCTGTGAGTGGAATGACACATTTATATTGCTAAAAGATTAAAAAGTTTCAGTTAAGAATACTGAAAAATTACTTAAATAAAGTGGAGAAATAATGGAGTTTGCTACCTCGAGAACTGAGTTGGAAAAAATGTTCATAGATATTATTTTATAGAAGTATAAAAAGGTACATAAACCTTGATCATAGAGGTAAGTAGTAATTTAAAAGCAGAAACTTAAATAGGATGGAGCCAGAGAGGTAGAACAGTGGGTAAGTCACTTACCCTGCAAGTGACTGACTGGGTTTGAACTCCCTGCACTACATATGGTCCTCTGAGCACTTTCAGATGTGGCCCCAAAACAAGCAGAAATAAATAGCAATGGCAATGGTAATAAATAGAGACAGCAATGGAAAAGTGAGAGGAAGAATAGGACAGAATGTTTTAGTCTAAAGACAACTGATACCAGCATTAAAAACCATCTTAGTACACATGACAACCTCTTAATGTATATATTGTAATCCACAATGTGGAAGGGAAGAAGAGAGAGAGAGAGAGAGAGAGAGAGAGAGAGAGAGAGAGAGAGAGAGAGAGAGAGAGAGAGAGAGAGAGAGAGAGAGAGAGAGAGAGAAATTAAGAAACCTGGCTAGGGAGTGGGGAGGGAATCGGGGACATTGGTGATGGGAAATGGGGACTGGTGAAGGGATGGGTGCTGGAACAATGTATGACCGAAACCCAAATATGAACTTCTTATGAACATCTTTGTAACTGTAAATCTCACGGTGGTATAATAAAATATTTTATAAAAAAAATCATAAATACAAATAGTATGTTTCAAGCCTGATGGTAAGCACTAACTGAAAATCTGGAGCAGAGACACTTAACCTGAGCAAAGTGAGGAATCTTCAGATGCCAACGTTATGACTTTTAAGACAGTGTAGGTGGAATTTGAGGTGACCATGTTAAGTGAAATAGTCAGGATGTGAAGAAAAATTGTGGGGTGATTTCATTCATATATAAATATAAACAGAAAAAGCATGTAGATTGGCAAAACAATAAAATTAGCTCTTATTCAATGAAAAATGTGGTTACTAGACAGAAAGGGAAAATGGGGTGGAGGGAACAGGTGGAGGTGTCACTTTTATGGCATGATGGCACTGGAACTTTGATGGTTATAATGGGAACGATATAGAGAGAGGTGAAGCTGTGCTAAAATTTAAAAAATATTGTACACCAATTGTAAATCAAGTTGGATTAAAATGAACAAAATAGAAATAGACTTTTGATAAATCCCTGCGTAACAACTCATGTAATGAAGTCCTTGAAGGAAGGCCCTTGTAATATGTTTCTCACCCTATGCTTTTGCTGGTATTTACTTGAATTGACCCCATTTTGTTGAGTTCTGTTTGTAAGTCTGTGTGGGAATAAAAAAGGAACTTCATACATTCAAGGTCAAAAAGGGAAGAGTTAGCTGATAGATAATCAAATTGAGATTACCAAGTGCTGAGTTGTTTTTCAAACATTATTTTCAAATATCTTGAGGGATAAAATGTATTCTACAGGTGAGAGGATAGCACAAAGGTTAAGAAACTTGCCTAGCACAGTGCTGTAGTCATGACTTCAATTTAAATCAGAACACTGAAACACCCTGAGAAGTGTCACTAGAGCATAAGAGCTGGTGTGGTCCCGGAGCACTGCCAGGTATAGTCCCCAAACGAACAAAACTTGTTTTAAGGGTTCAGTAGTGTAGCACCTGAAAAACGCTATTTCCACTCAGTCTTGCTTTAACATCTTCCATTTATTGATACTATTGCCAGATTTTAAAATAGAGACTATCTGTCCATTGAGTCAATAAGTAAGCCTCATAGGGGTTGTTCTGGTGTTGTTACTTCCATATTCTTCCCGCTGATTCTAATTCCTTAAAAATGAAAAAGTATGCTTCTTGGTTGTTTATAGAAGGTAAATTTTCACTCTTTTTTTCATCAGTGAGAATAGCAAGTATGATTGTGGGTCGGGTTATTCATTGGGTTTTTTCTTTTCCTCCATATATCTGGGTTCTTTTGACAGGCATCCCAGTATGCTATGTATCACAGTGTCTTAGGAGTAATTCTAGATTTGTTTTTGGCCTTTTCCTGTGTTTCTAGTGAGCTGGATGTTTTTACTTGTTGCTCTTAGAATGACATCATGCTCTTAGTAGGACTTCAGTAAATAGTTGTTGAATCAACTGCCTACTTTTTCCAATTACTACTCATCATTTTCTTCACAATGTCTTGACTGTGATGAACTAATTAAAATAACCTAAATCTTTAATGACTTATAGTTTCTGTTGTATTTATTTTTTCATTTTGGTGTAGAAGTACTCCAAGCTCCAAGTTCAGTGCTCGGGGTCACTGTTGGAGGTGTTCAGCGAAGCATGTGATACTGGAGATCAGGCATGGGCCTTCAACATGCAAAGCTTTCAGTCTAGCCCTTGAGCAAGCTCCCTGGTTCTTTTCCTTTTCATATTTCTTATTCCCATTATTATTTGTGTTGTAAGTTTTCAGCTCCCCCCCCCCGGGTTTGCCTTTTCATTTTAGTCACTCATCATTTACATCTCCCTCATTTCTAGGTTTCATTTCCTTTTCTAATATGCATGTTCTCCAGAGTCAGCTTAGACCTTTTTAAAAGATATTCAGAATTGATCTAATCTTTCTTGTCCTTGATTATGTATTCATCTTCCTTCACTTGAGTGTTTACACATTCTTTTCTTGTCTTGCCTGTTTGCTGACTCTGTGAAGATGTTACGCTTAATTATTTGTTGAATAATAATTACCACATTATGAAAGGTTGAACAGTTTTTATTATCTGGTAATAGAAATATCTCAGTAGATGTTTGCATATATCTATAAACCTGGCAAGATTATGTTCATTTTGGATTGTGAAAAACCAGTTCACTAAAATAAAAACAAGTCAAAATAGATATAAGATTTTGAGTCATTAATTTCCATTAAACCTTTATGGAGACCTATGACAAGCTAAAAATACCATTAGTGAATTAGAGGAAATCCCATGCTTAGTGTTAGGCAGTGTAATTGGGGAAAAGTATGAAGTCAAATGCTAGTTTATTAGTCCGCATCTGTAAGTTTGTCTAAATGAAAGTGAGGACAATCTTATTTCTTGGAATGGTTAATAGAGTAGGCAAAGGAAAGCTTCTGTATGGATTCCTCTCATTGTTTCACTTACTGTAAGATCAGTCAGAACCTTTTATTTATAGCTGTCATTAGTTTTCCTTTAATAAATTATGTAACACTGTAGGAGTTTTAATTTGATACTGCTTTTTTACACATGACTGTAAAAGATAAACTAAGGAAAAGGCAAAACTAATTAGTGAGAGAAATAGAATGTGTAAGACAATCAAAATAGATGAGGTTTTCTTCTCAGAGTTGGTGTTTATCCTTAAAATAGTGCTTCAAGGTTGGAACACAAGCTTTGTGTGTAGGAACTCTTGGTTTGACTCCTACTATCACATGTGTGTATGGGTTTTGAAAAATATCTGGGATAATGCCAGTAATGGAATAACAATTACCTTCCAGCATCATGGTAAGCACTGGGAAAAGTAAAGGAAAAGTTCTTGTAAAGAACCCGGTCTGGAGTGTGCACTCTGTAAGTGTATTTATGACTGGTGGTAGGAGGAAATTGGGGATGGGGCTGTGTGCCCTGTATTTGGACAGAGAAACAGCACAGGTGTGTGCCTGAGGGAATGGATGGGCAAGACTTGAGGCAGACTAGAGAAGTTGTGATCTGTATCTGACTCCAGGATTTATTTCTTGGCTTGGACTTTTTGTGAGTTGGAAGTCAGGTAGCCATGATAATGAGAGAGGAGATTTACTGTAGATTCACCAGGGAGAACTTCGGATGACGTGTCAGAGGAAGTGTGAGATCTCACACTTTGATGTTTTTTTAAGAAATTCATTTTTATCTTAACTCCATCATTTGCACATTATCTTTCAGTATCTAAAAATGCCCCGTACAATGTCAGGACAAGGGGGTGATAACTCAGGGTAGATGCGATAAAATAAGTGTCCTATTTACTGCAGGCAGAATAAAGGGGATCCAGTAGTCCTCAATGTGTCCTTTCTCCTACCCCCACACTACTGAAATGGGTGCTTCAATATTTTGGGCATAGGTTTCTCAGACCTCATATGTTCCCCATCATATTCATTTTCATTTTTATGCACAAATGTGAAAATAATGTACATTGTAAAAAGGTACTAGGTTTTCTCTCAGAGAAATAGAGTAGGTGCCTTCTTTAAGAAAAAGTGATTCACTTATAATCTGTCTTGTCTAACTTCCCTGAGACCCTATGAACCCTATACCCATGGTTTATCCAAATTGCTAATCCATGCATAAATGCTGCTTTGATGCAAAGGAAGTACTTCTCATTGATGCTAATTTTATCTTTTTTGAAATATTGAGATTCTTACTGGGGCTAGACCTGTGCTTTGTAGTCTCACTAAGAGGGATTAACCCAGACCAGGCAGTGTGAAGAGAGGCACTTATTTACTTTTGTATGTATGCTTCACCAGTGCTGGGATATATTTGTTAGATTTCCGGCATGCACATGTAATTGTATTATTGGTTCTTTAAGATTTTTTGTCATAATTGTAATTTAAATAACAGGTAGGTCTAATTCATTTTGCTTGGAAGGTTGGAGGCAGAAAGAAATGTCTGCAGGTATTTTTGTCCTGATGCTTCTCTCATTGCCATAATAAAGAATTCGCAGATTCATGCTTACAGAACTTATTAGAAAAGAATTTTTATGAGTCTTAGCAATAATAATGATCACTAATGTTATCAAATTTCAATCAGTGATATCTATGAACATCTCATCTCTGTTTTATAGCAACTTATCTGAATGGCTTGTACAAGGAGATGTGGCAAAATATTTGGAAATTAAAGCTAATCATCAATGCTGCTAAAAGTCAAACTCAATTCTCATTGTTGTCTTTCTTGAACTCACAGCTGTGTCATGCCATACTCTATTGAATCATAAAGGATGTTTTCTGTGTTACAATGCTTAGCTAGTAGCTGTGAATTTTTCATAGATGGCCTCTGCTAGGTTGAGAAAATTTCTGTATGACAGGTTTTTGTTTTTGTTTTGGAGCCATAACAGACAATTCTTGGGGTGTGGTCCTGTGCTCAGGGGCTACTCCTGACTCTGTGCTCAGGGGACCGTATGTAGTGCCAGTATTGAACCTCAGTCAGCTATGTGCAAGATAAGTACCTTTACCCCTGTACTATTTCTTCTGCTTCAGAAATGTCTTTTCAATCCTAGTTAAGTGTTTTTTTTTAATTATGAAAGTATATGCAGTTTTTTTTATCAGAGGTGAGATTTTTGGGTTCTGTTTTGTATTAATATGTTAGATTCACTGTATCACTGTATCACTGTCTTCCCGTTCATCATCGATTTGCTCGAGCGGGCACCAGTAACATCTCCATATGTCCTGTCTCATGCTAGTAGAGCCCAAGGGCATTTGCTTGCTCCAGGAACATAAAGAGCCTCAGATCATTCCATCAGGTCATGGGAATGAGGTTTATAATTGTTACTGGTATTTGGCATATCAAATATGACACGGGTAGCTTGCCAGGCTCTGCACAATGGCTTAATTTGGAGGGGTACACCCAGTTGCGTTCAGGGCTTGCTCCTGCTCATATGCTTAGGAGTCATTCCTACCAGTACTGTGGGGACCATATGTAGCGCCAGAAATAGAATTAGAGTTTTCTGCATTCAGGGCAAGCACCTAACACCCTGTATTATTTCTCCAGCCCCTAATTTAATTTAATTTTTTAATGTTGGACCAACGTTGCTATTTCTCCAGGCCCTAATTTAATTTTTTAATGTTGAACCAACTTTGCATGCCTAGAAGTTATGGTTATAGTATATAATTCATATTATATTTAAGTTTAACTTCCTGTTCAGGTTAGAGAAGATAGTTTTTTACATAATAGTACCCTCTCTAAATTCCAATGTATTATAGTGAAATTTGGCCTGTGAGGAAAGTCTAGGATGACATTTGCATTGGCATTGAAGGCAAACCATAGTGTCAGTATTTGGTGGGCTTTGCTTTGTTTGATTTTGTATCCTGGTGAATAACCTGAAAGGCAGAGGCCTACTATGATGTGGTTCACAGAATCTAGTTGTATTCCTTGTAATCTGAAGCACAATTAAAATCTTAAATTGTAATACTTGGAGAAAGGGGAACAGAATATTTTTTCAATGACTCTTGGAAAGATGATAGTGTAAGTATTAAAGAAATAAGAGCTTTTCAGTGAAAGGTGGACTCAACATGATATGATGGTTGACTTAGGTTTGAACATTGTTTTCAATCTATAGATAGACATTTTCCAGGGTGTTTATGTTTTTCAAGGTTAATGGTTTTAAAACCTTACACTTCTGATTTCTTGATTTGGAAACATATTTATTTTTATAGAGAACTATATATCTCAATTATCCTTGCAAGCCATGTATGTATAAAGGTCTTGAAGGAATTGTTTTATATTTTCAACAATAATTTCTTTTGAAAATTCAGTGAAGTTTCACTCTGGATTTTTATTATGAGGGTTTGTATATGCTATATGCTATGATGTCTTCTTCAAGCCTAATTATGCCATAGTATATTCTACCGAGACCAGCCTGTTTGTGTAAAAAAAAAGTGACTATAAATGTCCTTATGTGGTGAGTTTAGAGGTTATCAACGACTGGAAAATAGTGTGTTTCTCTATCTTCTTCCATGTCATGATTCCTGAACGGTATTAGTACTGAAGCTGTCTGATACTTTGGTTACAATGAAAATGTTGCTTAGGGAGTTATATTAGTAATCTATTGATATCTATTCATAGTCAGTACTGAGAAGCTGAAAATTTATTTTAATACTTATTAAGGATTGTCCTGCCCTTCGAAGTGTTGCAGGTGTGGCTGCAGTGCCCAGCTGCATGGGTGGGTGGCAGACAGGAGGACAGACTTGTCTACACCCAGGGCTCTGCCTAGTGGGCCCTGGAGGGTTGATGATCTGACATAGTAAAAGACTCAGTCCCCTGGGTTGAACCCAGAGCCACAGCAGAACCTGGCAAGCTACCCATGGTGTATTTGATATGCCAAAACCAGTAATAAATAATGGACCTCATTCCCAACGAATGGAGATGTTACTGGCGCATGCTCGAGAAATCAGTGAAAAATGGGAAGACAAGTGACAAGTGACAGGTGATTAAGAATTGTAGTGATTGAATAAGACAAGTTCATTTTTATTTCTGAAAGAGAAAATATAGATTTGGAAGATAAACTTTTTTCAGTTCTTCCTTAGATAGACCATACACCTGGTACCACTGAAAATGGGTTCTACTACACTCTCAAAGAGATTGTCTTGTTATTTTTCATCAAGAGTCTTTAAGCTTTTATTTTGCTTTTTTTTTTTTTTTTGGTCACACCCAGCAATGCTCAGGGGTTTCTCCTGGCTCTGCATTCAGGAATTACTCCTGGTGGTGCTCGGGGGACCCTTTGCGATTCCGGGATCTAACCCAGGCCATCATGGGCCGCCGCATGCAAGGCAAACACCCTACCTGCTGGACTATCTCTCCGATCCCGAGTCTTTAAACTTTTAATGCAGTAGGACACTATTGAGAGATATGTGGTCGTGGAAGCCACCTTTTTAAAATTTGAAGTATTGTGTTTGCTTATTTCTTAGCTATCTCTTTTGGGTTTGTTTTGTTTTGGCCACATCCTGTGGTGCTTAAGGCTTACTCCAGGCTCTGAGTTCAGAGATCACTATTAAAGGGTTTGGGGATCGAATATGGGTCTGCCATGTGCAAGGCAAGAGCTTTATCCACAGTACTATCTACCAGCTCCCAACCTTCCTTGTTTTGCTGGGGTTTTATAAGCATTTATCCTCATATCTTGTTAAAAGTGTGAAAACTAAAAATACTTATGTCATTAAAAAGCAAACAAAATATCATAAAGATAGGCCAGAGTGTCGGCTCAGTGGTAAAGTCTATGTCTCACATATGTGAAGTCCTGGGTTCAAGATCCAGCACTGCCAGAAATGAAATAAAAAGGATGTGAAAGGCACTGAAGATCTATTTCCCTTTCTAAAAGAGCCTTGTAATTACTAATTTTGTTGAATTTTCTCCTTTTGGATTTGGTCATGAGGAAGGAATGTACTGATTCAGTAAATAAGTAGAAAAATATGAGACTATTGCAATCGGGACTAATGTTTTTCTGGTACTAGAAACTATTTAGAAAAGTACATTCTGATACAAGAGTCATTGTTACAGAAACATTCATTTTCTGAGAAAGGGAGATGAGTCAGGTGTATTCATGCTTTTCGTACAGCAACTTTGTCTTTGTCTCTTCTGGATCTGTTCAGAAAGTGACAGGGAATATAACTGATATTACTCAGAAGGCTGTTTCTAGATGTCTGAGTTTCTGGATGTCAGGATATATCACTGTGATAAATGTATTGCTCTCAAAATATTCCACAGAAACATTGACTCTGGAGGGACAGTGGCCTGCCAGCCTGCAGGAAGGATGATGGATTTAAGGCAGAGGGCCTTCTCAGCATAAATGGTCCTAGAAGGGATATCTTTGCTCTTAGCTCCTGCATTGGTGATTTCTGCTTTGGCCACCGACCTTGCCTCCTGATCATGGACTAGGATAGGGTTTGAAGTAAATTAAAATGCTCATTGGACCTTTTCTGTTTGGAAAAGTGATTAGATTGATCTTTGGTTTATGCTCACCTTACTGCTAGGGCTGACTTTTCTGCCTTGTTTTGTGAGGCCCGTTTTCGAGGCTTTTGTTTCTGCTCAAAAGCCCAGGCTCTCTGGGGTCCACATAGCTCTGTGTATCCAGGCTCACGTGCCTCTCAGTTTGGGATAGTGGTAGATGAATATAGCTGCTAAGTGTGTTGTGACTTCCTAAAGCATTTTTCTTAATAGATTTATTTGCTAGAATAGTTTTAGTTTCACAGAAAAATTGAATGGAAGGCAGAGAGAGTGTCCTTAATATTCTCAAGGTGTTTCTCTTTTAACAAGTGATTTCAAGCAGTGAAGCAGCTTATTGCCCAAATGGGAATTCTAGTCAGTAATGGCAGTCAGGGAGAGCTTGGGAGTAACCATGGATAGTAATAAGGGTGATATTAATAGTGACTGACAAGATGGAGCACCTTTGTGCGGCAAGAGCTAAGCTAAATATATGACCACACTCTTAATTGTATGGGTTCCGTTAGGGTCCATCCCTTTGGTGAGGGAGCTTGAAGAGGACAGGACACCAGTCCAAGATACATAGATAATGACTGACAAATAAAAATTCATACTAGGGGGCCGGAGCGATAGCCCAGCGGGTAGGGCGTTTGCCTTGCACGCAGCCGCCCTTGCTGGCCCGGGTTCAATCCCCGGCATCCCATATGGTCCCCCGAGCACAGCCAGGAGTAATTCCTGAGTGCAGAGCCAGGAGTAACCCCTGAGCATCGCCGGGTGTGACCCAAAAAGCAAAAAAAAAAAATTCATACTAGGGAGTCTGATGCTGCAACCTGTACTCTGAGCTATTGTAAACACCCTGAAGATCATTCAGGTGGGTGCCTATGCCAGCCAGGACCCTTGCAAGAATAGGCAGGATTTTTGGCAAAGCTTGGGTTGTGATTTTCAGTCACAGATGAACACCACCACCATAGGTTGAAATGTAGATTAGGAATCAGTAGAATAAAATATCAGGACTTAACTCTTCCGGCTGTCTAGTATCCTATAGATGTTGCTGTTGACCAGAGTTGGCAGAACCTGAGTTCAGAGAACCCCCCTCCAGCAGTCCATGTAGAGGAGATCTGAAGGGCGAGTGGAGGTGGCTGTCACTTCGGGAGAAGGTCCAGAAGTCTTGAACTCTGCTTTAGGTAGAGGGGAATACCTAATGCCTGGCCATAGCCCAGCTGGGAAATCTCCCCTCTCCCTTGTTTTTCTGTCTTCACTCATCTTTTTTTTTTTTTTTGTGGTCTCTTCAGGACTGATGAGTGAAGCTAGAAGGTAAGAGAACTAGGGTGGAATACCTTGGGTACAGGGTGGGGTAGAGGAGGATAAAATGCATTTGGAGGAAAACAGAAAAACTATTGCTTAGCCTCTCTGAATAAATGCCTGAGGACTAACCTGGCTGACTCTTTGAGGTCACTGGATCAGCAGTCACAGCTGTATTTAAGCCATTTGCCTTTGACTAGAGAACATCCTTAACTTGACCTGTTATCAGTATTCTATGATCATTTCAGAAGAAGCAGCATTTATTAGCTTTGCCCTCAGAGTAAAAGCCAGCAATATTTGCAGAGGGATGGGCTCTTCACCATCAGTTATCTGTGTAGTTGGCAAGTTTTTGACCTTGAGTAGACCTAGCATGTGGTATTCCTTTGTGTCTGCACCTGGGCCCTGGGGCATTCATGACCTTCAGATACCCCTTCCTCTGATAGACTTTCTGAAAGTTCAGCATTTTCTCTGTCTCATTAAAATTTAAATTTGCTGTAACATTGCCAGGCCCAGCCACAGCTACTGTTAAATGGCTTCATTTCCTAATTCTTAGCTTTGCCTCTGTCTTTGAGGATCTTGACTTGCTGGTAAATGCCTTTGGCATGCCAACAGCAGTAAAGGGCAGGCACAGTTTGTGGATGCAGATTGTGTGCTCAGATTTTGCAAGCAAGGACTGAGGGTTTATGTGAGTGAAGTGGATATTAAGGTTCTTGGGACAGCCAGAAATGATATGGAAGCAATGTTAATTCATTTAAAGAGTTTGTGCTTTTTGATCTGGGGAGACCTTTTATGACTTCATGCTTTAGAAATGCATTTTTATAGAAAAACAATTTTAAGGTTGGGTTAGGGAGTGTGCCGACATGGACCACATCCCTGGAACCACATGACATACTTAGCAGGGCTGGTTGTGGCCTTGGAGGTCCTGAGCACTTCCAGGATGGCACCAGTAGTTCTCTATCCACAGAACTTGAGCAGAATCTCTTTCTCGGATTTATTTAACTATCACCAGACAAACAAATTCCTACAAAACAGACACACAAAAACAGAGAGAAAACAAGTTATTTCAGTCACCCTTGCAACCTAATGATATATAAGACTTGAAAGAATTCTTATACTTTCAGAATGATTTTCTTTCTTTCTTTCTTTTCTTTCTTTCTTTCTTTCTTTCTTTCTTTCTTTCTTTCTTTCTTTTCTTTCTTTCTTTCTTTCTTTCTTTCTTTCTTTCTTTCTTTCTTTCTTTCTTTCTTTCTTTCTTTCTTTCTTTCTTTCTTTCTTTCTTTCTTTCTTTCTTTCTTTCTTTCTTCTTTTCTTTCTTTCTTTCTTTCTTTCTTTCTTTCTTTCTTTCTTTCTTCTTTCTTTTTTCTTTTTTCTTTCTTTTTTTTTTTCCTTTATATTTTTTTTTAACGATTACAAAAAATGTTCATGTTTGGGTTTCGGCCATACAGTGTTCCAGCACCCATCTCCACCAGTGCCCATTTCCCACCACCAATGTCCCCGATTCCCCTCCCCTTACCTAGCCTGCCTCAGTTTTGGTTCTCCAACTCTTCTCTCTCTCTCTCTCTCTCTCTCTCTCTCTCTCTCTCTCTCTCCTCTCCTCGCTTCCTTCTCTTACATGTTGTAGATTGTAATAGACTTTCAACAAGTTCCCTTCTCAGTCTTACCTAACCTCTGCTCCCACATGTTTGTGGTACTTTCCACCTTTCAGCATGATTTTGTTGTGAAAATTCAGTGAAGTTTCTCTCTATACATTTTTATGATTATCAAGTTAGACATTATGCTAAATGTCCTTGTTGAACATGATTATGACATAGTACATATTCTACCTGGGAAGAAGAGGATTTAGAGGAGACAAGCAGAGTATAGAGTTAGCCTTGGTGACAAGCAGGGGCATTGCTTTCCCATAGATTAATATCTTTAGATAAATATTTGAGGTGCGGTAGAGGTTCACAGGGAGATGAAAAGATGTATGTAGCTGATATAGGAATTCAATATCCTTAGAATTTCCTGTTCATAATCCTGAAATGAACAATAAATTGAATGGCAGGAGTAAATAGTCAAGTTACTGTATAAAGATCAGAATACAAATTTTTCTTGATCACAGACCAAAATACTAAAGACTCTCTGGGTTAAGACTCTGTTTCGGATAAGACTCTATTGAAGGGGTATTGTGGTAAATTAACAGCAAGATCTTTCTGAATAATCATGCATTTATTGCGGGTGCTTTTATATAAATATAGAAATAATCTGCTGGGTGAAGCTGACTGCAAATCTTTTTAAGAGAGTCAGTGTACTTTGTAGGCTTATGCATAAGAATCAATTAATAAGAGAGTTTTTCCAGATGTTTAGTCACCTGCTTACTACTATTTATTTATTTATTTATTTATTTATTTATTTATTTATTTATTTATTTTTGCTTTTTGGGTCACACCCAGCAATGCTCCTGGCTCTGCACTCAGGAATCACTCCTGACAGTGCTCGGGAACCATATGGGATGCCGGGATCGAACCTGGGCCAGCATGGGCGGCCACGTGCAAAGGAAATAACCTACCCTCTGAGCTATCTCTCCGGCCCCTTTACTACTATTTATTGAGTGGAGACAAGTACTTGGTGACCTATTGTTGATTTGTTATCACTTTAAAACCTGTCAGTATAACTAGAGAAAATTCAGCTCAAAAATGGTTGAAATAGCTCATGAAAAAGGAAGGAATGACTACACCCATCAGAATTCATATGCAGTATTAAAGTCATACATTTCTTGAGAATTTAGGTTTTCAGTTTTCACTTTATTAGTTCAAAGTAAGAAAGGTCATTTTTATCCTATTTTAAGAGTTTTACAGGGTGATTTAGTTATAATTTTTCATATTTTATTATACCACTGTGAGATATACAATTACAAAGATTCATGTTTGGGTTTCGGTCATACAGTGTTCCGCACCCATTCCTCCACCAGTGCCCATTTCCCACCACCAATGTTCCCGATTACCTCCCCCGTCCCCGAGCCTGCCTTTATAGCAGGTTCTTTATCTCTTCTCTCTCTTTTCACTTTCAATCTCTCTCTCTTTCTTTCTTCCTTCTCTTGCACATTGTGGATTGTAGTACATACATTTAGAGGGTATCATGTGTATCTTTTGCCTGTATTTAATGCTCAGTTCTAGGTTGGTGTTAGCACTTTTGACAATTATTAGCACACTGTTCTCTTCTCTGTCTTACCTAACCTCTGACTCCCACATGTTTGTGGTAATTTCCACCTTTGACAAGACCTCCTGATCCATGATTCGCCTGACCTTGGATATTGGTATCATAATATTTGGCAGGATTAGAACTCCTTGCCCCGTGCTGATGGTGTCTAAATATCTACTGTATACATGAGACAAAACGAAAAGAATAAACTTCAGAAAGCCTCATTCTATTAATATATTAGAGGGTAAACTGAGTTCCCATTTGGTTTTTTTTTCCTGGTTTTAAGTAGTTTACAGGGGCTGGAGCAATAGTACAGCCGGTAGTGAGTTTGCCTTGCATGTGGCCAACCTGTATTTGATTCCTGGTATCCCATTTGGTCCCCTAAGAACTCCCAGAAGAAATTCCTGAGTGCAGAGTCAGGAGGAACTCCTGAGCATTGTGGGGTGTGACCCGAAGAGAAAAAAAAATAGTTTTCATATCAAAACTGTTTCTATTAAGATTGAAAAAAAGATCTTCACTCTTAGTGAAGAATAGACCTTGGGTCTGCAGTGACAGTACAGTGGATAGGGCACTTGGCTTGCACACAACCAACCCAGGTTCAATCTGCATCATCCCATTTGTTTCTACCAGTATCACCAGGAGTAATTTAATAAGTCATGAGTTTTGCTGGATATGGCACAGAAACAAACAAAATAACAACAACAAAAGAGTAGATCTGATTTTATCTTGTGTCTAAGATAAAAGATTTAGTAAGATAGTAAATTCTGTCTCACTGTTTAAAGTGTATTGAGGCCCAGCTATACTGAATCCACCTCTACTGACAAAGCTTTAAGATCAGCATTCTGTTTTTCAGAGCTGTGATGTACAAAGTATTTACCAACTTCCTGATGACTTTGATAAACAACTTGGATAGTTTGTGGGGATGTTATGGGTTGGTTTGGTTTGTTTTCATTTTGCTTTGCGATGCTGGGAGAAGAGAACATACTACTGAGAGTATACCACCTGCACGGCAGAGCCTGGCAAGATACCTGTGTCGTATTTGATATGCCAAAAACCAGTAACAATTATAGGCTTCATTCCCATGACCTGAATGAATGGTTTGAAGCTCCTCATGTTCCTGGAGTGAGCAGATGCCTTTGGGCTACACTAGCAATCCACAGGATGTATAGAGATGATCCTGGTGCCCGCTCAAGCAAATCAATGAACAATGGGAAGACAAGTGAAGTGAAACAAGTGAAGTGATATAGTTATTAAGCTTCTTGGAATTCCACAGTTGTGAAAAGTACAAGAAGCCCTGAAGAATCATCTAAAAAGATTATATATAATGTGTGTATGCATGTATATATATATATATATATAACACACATATATAAAATATATGTATTCTTATATATACTCATGTTTAATACATATGTTACATAGTATAGTATATAATTGGGCACCAGTTTTAAAGTTACTGGATGAGTACTTTTTGATACTGTTCTTGAATTTTAAAAATAATTGTATTAGTCCCAAACCAAGTTGACTTGTGAAAAATGTTTGAGATGGAAAGGGAAAAAGCTTATTCCTTAAGGGGAACAAATTCAAGTGAAGTTCACACAGTATATATACTACTGCTCTTCTATTCTTTTACTATCGTATTAACTCACATGACTCGAGTTGTTTTTGTTCAGATTGTAAAGTCTCTAGTGTGTACCTTCCATGTTTAAGTGGCTGTGGATGTACATGCTATAAACACAAATGAAACTCAAATCTGGATTTAAGAGTTATAACATCATACACGCCTATCAGAAAGATGGTGAAGACTTGGAATTGTTATAATTCAAAGCAAAATTGACCCAAAGCTATGGAAGCTTTTTTTCTTTTTTTACAGCATTGTTTACAATTCCAGCATTGGAAATTGCTTTTATGGAAGAGGAGATGAATGAAACCTAAATTAAAAGATGAACTTAGATTATTGTGGAATAGACAGAGTGGGAGGTGTGGACATTGGAGAACAGATAATATGGGGGAAGGCAAGCTATATGAATTCATGTGCTTGGACTAAAGTAATTGTGGGAGAGAAAGAGGCCACATGTAAATTGTCTTGTAGTGATGCAGATTTAGGTATGTAATGGAGGCTCTTAGATCTTTGAGTAAGGAGTTGCTGCACTATTAATTTGAGAAATGAGATAAAAACACTTGGAAAAATTAATCAGATATACTCAAATAAGGTAGGCATAAGGCGGACTAGAGAGGAGAGAGGAAGGGATATGAGTGAAGAAGCTATTGTGATGATGCTGATTAGAAATTGTGAAAGTTTTTATTCTTTGAGTTTGACATGAAGAAGATAAAATTGGTGTTGAGCATTTCAAATCTTTGTATATGAGCAACTTATGGAGAGGAATGAAAAAAGAATGAAGATGTCAACAAAATATCAATTCCCTTTTGATATTAAAAAAGGTTAAATTGGCCAAAAAATTTTAGGTTTTTGTTTGTTTGTTTGTTTGTTTGTTTTAAATTTGAGACTAGCCAATACAATAACAATCTGGGACTTTACTTCTTAAATTCTAATGTGTTTTACCAGGGAGTTCTTCCTTGAGTTGTCAGTTTGGGAGCTACAGACATGGCATTGTAAGAGTGGGTTAGTGTCTGAGGAGAGTGTGATGATGTAGAATGCAGAGCGAGGCCTATCTGCAGTGAAGAGGGAGGAGAGGGAGGAAAGCGTGCCTGTGAGGGCAAGGGAGACAAGAGTAAAGTTACGGTCATCAGAAACCAGAGGAAGAATTGTGGTAACCGTAGCAAGGAAAATGAAGAATGAGAATGGGCTAGTATAAAGTCATTAAATTCCCACTGAAAACAAAGGTACAGGAAACTTTTGGGAGTGGGAAATTTAAGACAGTTGTGCTAAGCTGTATCTGCAAATATGCTGTACACCTCCCTCCTGCCGTATTTCAACATTGAACATGACCTCTCAGTTCTTCTCTACTGGGAACTAAGGATGAATCTACAAGTGCTAGACTGTTAGACATTTTAGAATAGAATATTTGGGCAGAATTAACAGGTAGTTTAGCACATTGATACCAGATTTCAATTTGTGTTTCTTGCCATCAGGTAACTTCATTAGTAGTGCTTCACCTTGAAGAACAGTGCCAAACTAAGTTGTAATATGAAATTCTGGCAACAATAACCATTTTGTGTTGAGTTGGTACAGTCTATCTGGTGTGATACACAAGTGTGAAGTATTGGTGTTACGCACTCATGTCAACATGCTAAAAGGGAAGAAGGAATCTAAGACAGGCATAAAGGCTTTAAAAGAAAAATGATGAGTTATGGTGGGGAAAGTGCAAACTAATATAACGTTATGTCTTTGCAAAATCAAGAAGGGGAGAGATTAGGTCTAAGTTTGCTTGGTGAGGGGAAAAGCTATATCTCCTGTGATGTGAAGGGACAGGTAAAAAATAGGGGAAATTTGAAATAAAATAAAGCTATTGTTTGGAGTACTTGAAGTTGGCATTCTTTAATCTTCGTGTAAAATGAGAGTCCTCTGAGAGAGTGAATAAGCAGGTAAGATATAGAGCTAAAGCATTTGAAAAGGCTTGAATAAATGCTGAAGATTGGATGGATTGTGGTCATGTGAGATGAATAAAATGACTGGGAAACTTTGATGGTCAGATGAGATTGGATATTACTATTTGTAGTGGACTTAGTCATTGCCTTTTGCTATTACATTTTTGACTGAGGGGCATTGTTGTATTTACCAGCTGAACTTATTCACTGGTGAGGATGAACAGAGCCAGAAAGTTGATTGAAATAGGAAATAGGGAGCATGGACTGGTAAGAGAACATTAGTGACAATGTTTTGTTTTAATCATAATTAAGGTAATGTGCTGATAGTGGTATTGGCATTTCTGATCTTGGTGTACACAATTACTTCATCTCATTACCACCTTTTTTTTCTGGTCATGGCTCATTTTTTTATAGACAGTTCCTATATTTTGCTTCTTTTTATCACATTCCTAGATACTGGTGTGCCAGAACTAAGAGCTTCAGATATTAAGCAACATGAGGAAAAGATGTGAAAAAGCAAAAACCACTTGGGTTAGTGCTCATTGGTTACACCAACCCTTTCTTCCACAGAATCCTTTTGGCTCAGGCCCATGAAAATTCCTGGCCACCCACCTAGCATGGGTGTGCACACTGGGAGGGTCCATGCCACTGGTAGATGGAGATGTACTCCCATGTATGATATAGATATGGTGAATCTAGGTCCTCAGATGTCCATGGAATTATAGTCCTTACTTGATCCTCTCAACATTTGTAGACACCCTCTTGACATGTGATTTCATTTCTGTTTAGTGCTCCTGTCTCTATATGGAATGACTGTAAACTCTTTTCTTGGTTTATGCTCTGTCACCTTCCCAGAGCATATTTTCTTGAGTCCAGATACATAGTCTTTAGTCTTAGTCTTCTTCTTAATGGACCTAAAAGACATCAGTGACTTTGTCTTTCTGACAAAGGTATTTCTCTTCAGATACCGATGGCAACACCTGTCATATTTGAGTTTTGTTTCTGGGGCACTGCGTGATAAATTTTGTTTTATTCATCTTAGATCAGTATAAGTACTCAATGGTCTTCAGCACAAGACAGAGTGGGTTCAACTTCCCTACATTTCTGTTTATGAAACCTCAATACTTTCTTGGCCAAACCTGGCCCGTTTATAATGAATTAAGTCAATATAAGTGGTAGATCAGCAACTAAGCTAATATTTAAGACTAGAGAAAAAGAATGAGAAGGGAATCAGAGGGTAAGAAAGCAGATTGAGGAGAACCAGAGAAATATCAGTGTAAAAATAGTTTGGAGGGGCCGGAGTGACAGCACAGCTGGGAGGGCATTTGCCTTGCATGCCGCCTACCTGGGTTTGATCCCTGGCATCCCATATGGTCCCCTGAGCACTGCCAGGAGTAATTCCTGAGCGAAGAGCCAGGAGTAACCCCCTGAGCAGCAGTGGATATGACCCAAAAAGCTATATATATATATATATATATCATATAAAATATATAAGCTATATATAATATATATATACACAAAAAAGCTATATATATATACAAAAAGCTATATATATACACACATATACTTATATATTGGAGTCTGAAGATATGTGGAATAAAAATAGGGAAAAGTCAGGTTGTGCAATAGACAACTAGATGATTGGTAGCTTTATTCTTCAAAAACACCATTTTACCTCCTGCTGGGAAAGAAGACTTTCTTAGTATGGCTTTTGTAGGCATTTCAATTAAAACAGTGATGGACAGTGATTTAAAAAAATACAGGTAGATTCTGACAAGAATCTTAAATTAAAGGGCCTTCTCTTTGATTAACGCTTTTCAAAACCTGGGCTTACATGAACATGATAAATTTATTCTGTTTTCTTGAGCTGATACAATGTCATGGAAGTTTATCTGCCAGAATAGTAGTATGTTAGTTATGTAGCTCTGTAGCTTATAGTTTAGTCTAAAGAGCAGGATAACTCTGTTGGTGATCATGTTGCATTCATGACTGAAGCAGTCGTTTTATGAGGTGTACTGCAACCAGGAAGCATCTTTGGAGGTACAGTTGCTTGCTCTTGGCTTAAACTCCACAGACTCTGGAAGTGTGTGCATCATACCTGACCATGTTATTGCTTAAAGAAAAGGTTGTTTGAACATACGAAAAAATTTTTCTAGTGTCTTATTTTTTGACTACATACCTTTTCTATCCAGAGTAGATAGTATTATATAGAATCACTATCACTTATATCACTTGTCTTCCCGTTATTCATCTATTTACTCAAGTGGGCACCAGCAACATCTCCATACCTCCTGTCGCACGCTAGTGTGACCCAAGGATATCTGCTCGCTCCAGGAACATGAAGAACCTCAAACCATTTGTTCAGGTAATGGGAATGAGGTCTATAATTATTACTGGTTTTTGGCATATCAAGTATGACACAGGTAGCTTGCCAGGCTCTGCTGTGTGGGTTGTGTACTCTAAGTAGTAGGTCCTCATATTTATAAATATTATATAGAATATTTATCTTTAAATATTGCAATTGTTTTTATAGATCATAGTTCCATAAAGGTATCATAATTGAAAATTTCTCCCTGGTGTGACAAAACCATTTCTATAAGTTAATTTTTTTTCCTTTTGAGACAAACAATTTGATACCATGATAAAATTGATAGAGCCCTAAATAGGCATTAAGTAGACTCTGATTTTTGTCTGTGAGATAAGTAGTTTGAAACCTTTTCACACCACTGGGTAAATGAAAATGGGAGAAATATTTTTGAACCTCTAAGGCAGAAACAAAGAACATTATTTCTTTTGTGTATTATTTTAAAATACATTCTGTACGAAAATCATGTGTTGAGTGGCAATGACTTTTTTTTCAGAAGAGCAGGAACTTTCTTTGGACTGACACCTTTCTTGGGACTGGCAGTTGAAAAACACTGTTCTAGATCTCACTTGTCCCAGGTGATGTTGGGCAATTTACAGCACTTCTTGGAAATGCAATTTTCTCATTCTTAAATGAGGCTAATGAACCCGTCTTCCTTCCTTAGGGAGATTAAACAGAAACTTGTGGCAGCACTTTGAAAATTTTAGCATTAGACAAACATACAGTCCTGAACTTTGGCTAGAACTGACTGCATCAATGTTTCCAAAGTGAAACATGGTGGCAAAATAGGTCGATTATAAGTTTGAGCCACAGCATTTTCTTCTTTCTTAACTCTCCATTCTATTGCATCCAAGCTGATTAACACATCATGATCACTACTATTTTGAACATTGCTATAACAGTTTATTCACCAGATCTCTCTCTCTCTCTCTCTCTCTCTCTCTCTCTCTCTCTCTTCTCTCTCTCTCTCCTATCTGTCTCTAGGAACACGCCCATTGGTGTTCAGGGGCTTATTCCTGACTCAGGGATAACTCTTGCTGAGCTTGGAAACCAGTAATTGAACCCTGACTGACTGTGTGCATGCAAGCACCCTACTCACTGTACTATCTCTCCAGCCCCAAGATGGATCTCTTTTAAGTCGTTCTGCCATTATGCATGTCTTGCACTGCAGTAGATCACTTTTGTTATAGTTACATAATCTGTGTTCATTTTACGTATTTCAATATACTCTTAACATGTGTATTGCAGGAGTATCCAAATATATGTAAGGTGTGGAATATGGCATGGATGGACCTTTTTCTCAAAGACTGCCTATTTGGTGAAATAGAATAAACTGCTTGCAGAGTAGAAACAATGCTACGGACTTGAATAAAAATGTGTTGTAGTTGATATTAATGTTTGGAGCACTCATATATGTGCTTTCTGCATCTTTTTTTTTAATAGGTGAGTGGAGGGTAGAGAGATGAAACACCTGACTATACTTTGGGCTTTCTCCTGGCTTTCTGCTCAGTGGGGTAATATGTGGTGCTCTGGATTGAAACCTGGTTGGCTGCTTGTAAGACTAAGTCACTTGTCAGCTGTAATATCTTTCTGCCCCCTCTTTTTTTTGTTTATGTATGATAGATTTCAGTTATACAAACAATCCTGCATCACGTCACATGCCAATGCTTTACCCTTAACCTCTTGTTAGCTTTCACCATCTATCATCTCTGTCCACTTAGAAAGAACTAATGAAATCAACTCATTTAATATGTACTCAATTAATCATTCAATAGGTACTTAGAGAACAGTCATTAAGAGAATGTGTTACATGATTTCATGGTATTTTATAGCTAAGATCGGACAATAGCTAGAAGCCCATTTTACTATAATGAAGAAATTTCACTGTAGTGAAGAAACTTCACTTGCCAGGACTTCGATTTTCAAGGGAATCTAAGAGTGGGTATGTAGAGTTATGGGCTAGCTTTTTCTAGAGCTGTGCAGCTAGCCCTTCTATATGTTGATATGATCCTTTTATTTATCTGGTATGTGGATCACCAAAGAGTATATTCTTTGAAGTAACAAATTTGGCTTCAGAGTTTTTAATATGATGCGATGAATAGGAATGCGTTAGATATTCTGGAGATTTGTTTCAACTAGAATGACACAGTTAGCTCATAAAGAATTGTTTCACTCTGATAACTAGGTTTTGAAAATATTAAGACTCTCAGTGTAATAAAAATAGGTTTGCTACTCACTTATTTCCATTTCATTTAGTTTTCCATGATTTCTAACAGTTTTCTGCCTGAGAAGGTCAGGGGTGGGAGATTAGAGGCTGCTAGATAAACTGGTGAAATTCAAGGTCACTGCCCTAGATAATTAAGAGTTGCTTCCACTCAGAAAATGCTCATCCCTAAAGGTGGCCATCAATAAACAATCCACACATTTAAGGGTTCATTAAATTCTCTGCAGTAGCTGGTAACTAGCAATAGTCATGTTTGTGAGAGTCACAGCAGGTCAGGCCTCATGTTCTGAGTAAGATTAAGGCAGGGCATCACTTTCTCTTTCTTTTCAGTATTATGGCTCCAATAGTGTTGTCACAGGCAACCTGGAAGGCACAGAGAATGTCTGTATTCTGCCAACACAATAGCTTACAAGTAGCAAATTTAAGCACTCAGCCACATGTCTCTAAACAGTGTACTTGATTTGCCCACTTCTCCCCTGACTGGATCATTCCATTATTTTAGCAAAGTATAAGTACAGCTTCAATTACGTTGCTTGGAAAATAAGAGGCGCTTTAGAGAACATTTTTTCAAGACCACTTAAAGTGCTGATTAACAAAGAGACCAGCAGGGACCAAATGAATGCTTAGTTCAGAACAGAAACTAAGAAATACTGCAAGCAGCACAAAGCAAGTGAAAGTACTTAATTAGAGTGTGTAAATTTTGACCTTTCCTGGGCATTATGACATCTTGTGGAAGTGCAGTATAATCCTGAGGCTCAGAATTCTTGTAGAGACCTCAGCACCCTCAGAATTGCTAGTGTCCTGATGCATAAAGGGAGTTGAAATCCTGGAGTTCTTTGTCTTACATTGCTGTGTACACTTAAAGAGAGCTCTTAGGAAGTGTTAATCTCCATAAGTACTAAATCTTGAAAAAGAAATAAATTCATCTTTAAAATTAAATGAATTTTTAAGACATGTAGAATAATTTACTTTTGGGCTTTTTTCCCCTTCGGGACAACACTATAATTGGATTAAGTCATAAAAAGGACCTCCTCCTCCCAATCTTCCCCCTCTCTGTCTTTCTTTAGAGACAAGTGGAGTAAAGACCTGAAGTGGTTCTTGGCTCCATTGAGGGCTGACTAGTCTAATCCTAAATGTGTTCTCCTAAGTTTATATATTTATTACATATATATCTAGGTATTTATTGGGCTGAGCTCATGGATGTCCAACTGACTGTGAGGATTGTGTGGGTTTGTGTTGAGAGTGTAAGAGTGTATGTATATATATATATATATATATATATATATATATAGTATGTATATATATGTATATGTATAAGGAAAATGTACATTGGAACAAGAGATGAGTGGGCTCAAGCAGACTGTACTAGCAGCCTTTTCCTATGGTAGGATCATGGTGCTTGGGGACTGGAATTGAGTTTCTATTCTTGTAGAGTTATACAAATAGTATACTCACAGGTGACTACTTTCCCTCCACATCTCATGATTTGTTTTTCATTGCCCTAATTTAAAATAAAAAGCATTGAGGGCCAAAGATATAGCCCATTAGTAGAGCACATGTTAGGACCTTCAGTCTGATCCTGATACACCATGCCTGCCAGCATGCACATTTTCTACCGGCATCATCCCTGGGTGTTGCTGTGGTGACCATTGAACATTATGCAGAATAGTCTGTGCTCTGTTGGGATTAATCTCAGCATCCAAACACTCAAGAGTGTCACATCACATCACATCACATCATCACATCACATCACATCACATCACATCACATCACATCACATCACATCACATCACATCACATTACATCACATCACATCACATCACATTGTATCACATCACATCACATCGTATCACATCATATCATCACATCACATCAACACAAAACAAAACATTGGAAACACTGTATTATGAAAAGTTTCAGTGCCTGACCTTCTCATTCTTTTTTTTTTTTGTATTTCTACTAGTTTCCTATGTATTTTTATGCAGTGTCATGAGATTGAAAAATGGCCAGTGTAAGTGAGATGTATTAATGGTCTGAGTTAAAAACTTATATGAAAGTTAATCATCTTCTGGTAAAATAATTTAGGGCAGACATTCCCTACCTCTTTGAAATTTCACCTGTTCTGTGTATCAGCCATATGATGTTTTGTCAAAAGTGTTGGAAGAGCAATGAGGACTAAGCCTTGTGGTTGAAGCTGAGAATCTGGGATGAAGGACAAGGGACTAATGGATAGCTTCCATCTTATTATTAGACATTTGCATGATGAAATAACATTCGTCTCTGCCATGACAGTTTACAATTGCTATGACAGTCCCAGGAAGTGACCAAGTAGGGCTAAGCATCTGAATTGTGCTTTGCCTCGAGGAACTGTCCACCTTAGCATTCCCTGCTCCTTCTTCCTTCCTTGAAAAATCAAGAGCATTCCACTTTTAATTAATTTTCCTATTGGGATAGGAAACTTGTGTAAAAATACTAGTCCTTAATCTCTCTCTAAAGTATGCTCATGCGCTCACTCTTACAGTGTGTATTCTTTGTAAACTGCCTTACTTAGAAACAGGCTACTCATTCTTTAATAAATCTTGGCAATAGTTTAAATTCAAATACTTGTGTTTGAATCCTATCCTATGCTTGTCAAATGAACCTGACAACTGGATAGGGATCTAACTGCTCTGGTCTTGACTGGGCATATCTGCATCAGTGATATTCATACATTGTTTATTTCATCTTTATGTTCTTTTTTTTTTTTTTTTGTTCAGCATCTTGTAGTGGCTTACTTCTGACTCTGCTTAGTAATTATTCCTGGTGAGCCTCAGGGACCATATGGGCTGCCAGGGACCAAACGCTGGGTTGACTGTGTGCAAGGCAGACACTCTGCCTGTGGTACTATATCTCCGGTCCCTCATTCTTATGCTGTTTACTCTCAGATCTTTATATACTGCCTCAGAACTTCAGAATTCATCCTTTATCACTTGATCATTTGACTTCCCGTAGATCATCGATTACTCGGCGGGCACCAGTAACATCTCAATATGTCCTGTCACATGTGAGATACCCCAAGGGCATCTGCCCACTCCAGGAACATAAAGAGCCTCAAACCATTCCATCAAATCATGGGGATGAGGTCAATAATTGTTACTGGTATTTGGCATATCAATTATGGCCGCGGGTAGCTTGCTAGGCTGGCTCTGCCCATACTTTATACTATATTTAAATATTTTTCTGAAAATCTAGTTGGCTTACAAACCTGTCCAAAGCCAAACCCGAACTGGCAATGTTCCCTAGCCCCCCCAAGCCAGCTGCTTTGGCTATTTGATCAGACAGAATCAATATTGATGTTAATTTTCTCATTTCCCATACCCAGACCCATGGTTCTCTCTTAGCCCACTTCACTCCCCAATTTTGTATTAGAACTCAGATGCAAATACTTTTTACTCAACTTTTCAAACTGTCCCCAGAATCCACCCACATTCTCATCTACCCTATTTGACACTCTAAGCCAACAGCATTTTTCTCTTGGATTGTTGTTGTAACTTATTGTTACCCATTCTTACATCCTCTCTTGTCACTGTTCTTTACACTGTGACTAAAATGATCCTGTTATTACTTTTTGTATTCATAATTGTCTGGGAATGCCGCCGGGGTCCCCGACAGTGCTAGGAATTGAGTTCCCTTCTGCCTCCAAAGCTGGCGGGGAATGGATGAAAACTCAGGAATTCGATGCAGTTTTAAAAGGCTTTACTTATCACAGGTTCAGGCATACAAATCAGCAATAGGAAAAACCCTGTGCTTAGGATTCCCAGCTAGAACCCCAGCCACGTGTAGGCCAAGATGGCGGCCACCACGTGTAAAGGCCCTGTAGAGAGGAGACAAAGACAAGATTCCCAAGAAGGGTGTGAGCTCACAAGAAGAGAGAGAGAGAGAGAGAGAGAGAGAGAGAGAGAGAGAGAGAGAGAGAGAGAGAGAGAGAGAGAGAGAGAGCAGGCTGGTTTTATACCCCTGCAACTCAGACCTCCCACTATTATGGGAAGCAGGAGGGGTCAAATGCCCTCAGGCAATTTCTCCCAGCACCTCACCTAGGCCTTTTTATATGCTAATGTTTTGAGCTAAGATCTGCCTGGAAATGCCTTTATAGGGTAGAGAAGGGGGTTTCTGAGATGGCATGTCTCTGGACAAAAGACTAATACTAATGCCAGTTAAATATTTCTCCAAGCCTTCACAAAATGCTCATCTACTTCACAGTAGTTTTGTATTTTAGTTGTCTTTGAGTTATCAGGGAGACATGCTTGCTTGCTTGGAGGCAAACAGCATTTCTCTCTGGGCTAATTACTTAGAGATCCAACGTGGCCAGGCAAATATGCTGGTAAGATCTACCTAGTCCCACTATGATTGTGGTAGCATGAGAGAATATTTCTACTAGCCAGTACAGAATACATTGTCAGATAAACTGCCACATTTAGACTACCCCCCTATCTACGAAGTGACCTGCAGGAGACAATCCAGGGCAGATGCAGAGGCTCTTAGAGGAGTCCTGCAACACATGATCTCTTAGTTTCTTCTATAATAGCCTGAAAAGTAAGCCCTCTGTGGTTCAGTTTTCTCAAACTGCCTTTCAGTTAAGCTTGTATGATTTCATTTCAACCCTGCTGCATGCATCTTTTTCCCTCAGGTACTTTGCATGGTTTAGTCCTTATAAACTTCTAACAACACAACACCTATTTATGGAGAACTTAAATTTTCTGCATAATATGACATGGTACAAACCTCTTCATCCATAGTAAACCTTCCTTAATTTGTTCATATTCTTTACTGTTATATGATTTAATCAACAAGAGTGCTGCTGTGTTTTTGTGTATTGAAAGGAGAGAAAAGAAACATTAAAATGGGAGGACATGTTTTGTCAAAAGTGTTAATTAACACATTGTAGATGTTTACCACCCTAAGAAGGAAGAACAATGAGGACCAAGCCTTGTGGTTGAAGCTGGGAGGAGAAGCTATGGAAAGAAGCACACTGATGCCTCTTGTGTAAGCATTCTCTTCATTGCTATGTTGAACTAATTTATGTTGTTTTGTTAATGCATTCATGGTAAAGATTAACCATGATTTATAAGATAATTGAAGAAAGCGTTGATATTTTAATTTTATTTTTGTTTGGAGGCATACCCAAAAGTGTCTAGGGCTTACTCCTGGCTCTGTGCTCAGAGATCATTTCTGGTGGAGCACTGGGAACCATAAGAGGGATTGAACTTGGGTCAGCTACATGCAAAACAAATGCTCTACTCTCTGTACTATCACTTTGACCCCTGCTTTTATCTTTTAGAAAATATTTTATTATACCACCGTGAGATATACAATTACAAAGATGTTCATAATTGGGTCTCAGTCAGATGGCGTTCCAGCACCCATCCCTCCACCAGTGCCATTTCCCACCACCAATGTCCCCGATTCCCTCCCTCCCTCCCGAGGCCTGCCTCCTCTATGGCAGGTTCTTTATCTCTTTTCTCTCTCTCTCTCTCTCTCTCTCTCTCTCTATCTCTACCCTTTTATTCTCTCTCTTTCTCCCTTCCTTCTCTTATATATTATGTATTGCAATACATACACTTAGAGGATATCATGTGCATCTTTTTGCCTGTATTCAATGCTCAGTTCTAGGTTGGTATTAACACTTTCGACAATTATTAGCACACTGTTCCCTTCTCTGTCTTACCTAGCCTCTGACTCCCCATACGTTTGTGGTAATTTCCACCTTTGAGAAGACCTCCATGAATCACCTAACCTTGCATTTTGGTATCATAATATGTATGTATGTGTGTGTGTGTGTGTGTATTTATGTCATGCAAATAAATACAGCCATTCTATATCTGTCTTTTTTCCTTCTGGCTAATTTCACTCAACATGATCCTCTCCATGTTCATCCATTTATAGGCAAATTTCATAACTTCATTTTTCCTAACAACTGCATAGTATTCCATTTTGTAGCTGTACCGAAGTTTTTTTTTTTTTTTTAAATCCAGTCATCAGTTCCTGGGCACTCTGGTTGTTTCCAGATTCTGGCTATTGTGAATAGTGCTGCTATGAAAATAAAAGTGCAAATGGTATTTCCATTGTGTGATTTTGGCTTCTCAGGGTGTATCCCCAGGAGCATTATGGCGGGGTCGAATGGGAGCTCAATTCCTAGTCTTGGGAAGAATGTCCATATTGATTTCCAAAAAGGCTGTACCAGACGACTTTCCCACCAATAATGGATGAGTCCCCTTTTTCCCTCTTCCATGCCAGCATTTGTTGTCCTTGCTCTTTTGGATATGTGCCAGTCTCTGTGGTGTAAGATGATATCTCTTTGTTGTTTTGATTTGCATAGTGATGATGAACATTTTTTTTCATATGTCTTTTGGCCATTCGAATTTCTTCCTTGTCGAAGTTTCTGTTCATTTCTTCTCCCTTTTTTTTGTTGGGTTTGGCAGTTTTCTTGTAAAGTTCTGCAAGTACCTGATATATCCTGGACATTAACCCCTTATCAGATGGGTATTGGGAGAATATTCTTTCCCATTCTGCGGACTGTCTTTGTATCTTGGTCACTGTTTCTTTTGAGGTACAGAAGCTTTTTAGTTTCATGTAGTCCCATATGTTTATCTTTGCTTCTAGTTGCTTCATTAGTGGTCTTTCACCTTTGAAGATGCCTTTAGCTTCAGTGTCATGGAAGGTTTTTTTTTATATTTTCTTCAACGTACTTTATGGATTCATTTTGATCTAATTTTTGTGCATGGTGTTAGACAGAGTTCCAAATTCAATTTTTACATGTAGTTGCCCAGTCTTCCCAGCACTACTTGTTGCAAAGGCTTTTCTTGCTCCATTTCAGACTCTTTACACCTTTATCAAAGATTAAATGATCATGTGTTTGAGGATGGGTGTAAGGATACTCAACTCTATGCCATAGGTCCACAGGTCTGTTTTTATTCCAATACCATGCCGTTTTAATTACTCTGCTTTGTAGTACAGTTGTAATTTGGGAAAGGTGATGCGTCATCTTCTTTTTCCCAAGGATTGATTTAGTTATCCATGGGTGTTTATTATTCTATAAAAATTTCAGGAATGTTTGGTCAATTTCTTTGAAGAATGTCATGGATATCCTTATAGGGATTGCATTGTATCTGTATAAAGCTCTAGGGAGCATTACCATTTTGACAAGGTTAATTCTCCCCATCCATGAGCAGGGTTTATGTTTCCATTTCCTCATGTCCTCTTTTATTTCTTGGAGCAATGTCTTGTAGTTGTCTCCACTTGGTTAAGCTTATCCCTAGGTATTTGATTTTCAGTGGCACAATTGTGAATGGAATCATTTTCTTAATATCCCTTTCTTCACTATTGTTATTTGTATATAGGAAAGCCGTCGACTTTTGGGTATTGATTTTGTACCCTGCCACTCTACTATAAATATCTATTGTTTCTAGGGGCTTTTGGGCCGAGAGTTTACAGTTCTCTAAGTATAATGTCATGTCATCTGCTAATAATGATAACTTGACTTCTTCCTTGCCTATCTGGATGCCCTTAATGTCCTTTTCTTCTCTAATTGCTATGGCGAATACTTCCGGTACTATATTGAATAGAAGAGGTGAGAGCCGTGCAACCTTGTCTTGTCCCTGATCTAAAGGGGAAGGCTTTCAATTTTCCCCATTGAGAATGATGCTCGCTGTGGGCTTTTGGTAGATGGCTTTGACTATCTTGAGGAAGACTCCTTCAAGTCCCATTTTCTGGATGATTATAATCATGAACGGATGTTGGATCTTGTCAAATGCTTTTTCTGCATCTATTGATATGATCATATGGGTTTTTTTTCTTATTGATATGATGTATTATGTTGATTGACTTGTAAATATTGAACCATCCTTGGATTCCCAGGATGAATCCTACTTGGTCATGATAATGTTTTTGATTAGTCTTTGGATTCTGTTTGCTAGATTGGTCTGTAATTTTCTTTCTTTGTGTTGTTCTCCCTGGTTTGGGTAGCAGGGTGATATGTGCCTCGTAGAAGCTGTTTGGGAGTGTTTCTGTTTCTTCTATTTCCTGGAAGAGCTTTAACAGGACAGGCAGTAGGTCCTCCTTAAAGGTTTGGTAGAATTCACTAGTGAATCCATCTGGACCTGGGCTTTTGTGCTTGGGCAGACTTTCAATTACTGTTTCAATTTCCTCTATGGTGATAGGCTTATTCAGGTATTGCAGGTCTTCTTGTTTCAGCCGTCGGAGATTATAGTACTTCAGGAATTTATCCATCTCTTCTAGGTCTTATGTTTAATGACATACAGACTCTCTGTAATCTCTGACCCTCTTTTGGCTTTCTGTGGTTTCTGTTGTGATGTCCCCCTTTTTATTTCTGATTCTGTTTTGGGGTTTTCTCTTTCCCTGTCCTTACAAGTTTTGCCTTCTGTTTGTCGATCTTGTTTATTTTTTCAAAGAACCAGCTCTTGGTTTCATTAATCTTTCGTATTGTTTTTGTGTTTCCAGCTCATTGATTTCCTCTCTTAGTTTTATTATTTCCTTTTTTTCTGCCTGGGTTGGGCTCCTTTTGTTGGTCTTTTTCTAATATTTTGAGCTGTGAAGTCAGGTTATTTATGTGGGCCCTTTGTTTTTTTTTCTGATGAATGCTTGCAGAGCTATGAACTTTCCTCTTAACATTGCTTCACTGTGTCCCATAAGTTCTGATAGTTGGTATCTTCATTTTCATTTGTTTCCAGGAATCTTTGGATTTCCTTATTTATTTCTTCTATGACCCATGATTTTTCAGCAGTGAGATGTTCAGTTTCCAGGTGTTTGTTTTTGACTCCCTGCTTCTATGTATGGTTAACTTCTATTTTCAGTGCATCATGGTCTGAAAAGATAGTTGACACAATTTCTATCTTTTTTAATTTTATCGAGGTATGCTTTGTGGCACTACATGTGGTCTATCTTGGAGAATGTTCCATGTGCACTGGAGAAAAATGTGTATTCAGCTTTTTGGGGATGAAAAGCCCTGTATACATCAACCAGCTTTCCCATTACTTAGTTCTGGGCCAGTATTTCCTTGGTTAGTTTCTGTCTTGTCGATCTATGCATAAAGCAGTGTTGAAGTCTCCAACTATTATTGTGCTACTGTCAATGTCTTCTTTGAGGTCTATTAGCAGTTGTTTTAAGTATTTTGTTGGCCCCTCGTTGGGTACATGTATGTTTAGTAGTGTGATTTCTTCCTGATATAAATGCCTCTTAATTATTAAGAAATGGCCTTCATTGTCCCTTCTAACCTTTTTCAGCCTGGTCTATATTGTCAGATAGTAGTATGGCCACACCAGCCCTTTTGGAGGAGTTGTTTGCATGGAGAATGGTCTTCCAGCTTTTGACTTTGAGTCTGTTTGCTCTTAATATTCAGATGTGTTTCTTGTAGGCACCAGAAAGTTGTATTCAGTTTTTAGTCTATTTTGCCACTCTGTGTCTCTTGTCATTGGATTTTGTGCCATCTTTCTGTTTGTGCTTGTTGTGCTTTTGGGTTTGGTCGTATTACAGTAGACCCTTCAGTCCTTCTTTTTAAAGTTGGTTTTTAGTCCTTGAAGTTCTTGAGCTGTTGCTTATCCATGAAGCTGTGTATCTTTCCTTCATATCTGAATGTGAGTCTGGCTGGGTAAAGAATTCTTGGTGAGGCCTGCAGTTCATTGAGCCTTTTCACAGTATCCCACCATTGTTTTCGGCTCGAGTGTTTTATCAGAGAAGTCTGCTGTAAATCTTAGAGATGTTCCTTTGTATGTGATTTCCTTCTTTGATCTTGCTGCTTTCAGTATTCTATCTCTATCTATAGTTTTTGTCATTTTAATTAAGATGTGTCTTGGAGTATTCTTGTTGGGGTTTCTTTCAGCTGGTATCCTTCGGTCCTCCTGGATCTTGAGGCAATTGCTTTTTAGTTCCGGGAACTTCTCAAGCAATGATGACTTTGACAGTTTCTTCTTCATCAGGGTTTTCTTCTTGCCCTTCTGGGACCCCAATGATTCGTATGTTGTTTCTTCTGGCTTCATCCCGATTATCTCTTGTTGTCTGTTTGGTAATTGTGAGTCTTTTTCTATCTTCTGGTGTTGTGTAGAGAATCTTTGGAACTCGTCTTCGAGATCACTAATTCTTTCTTCAGTAGCTATTATTCTGCTATGATGGCCTTCCACTGTGTTTTTCATTTCATTTACCTCATTTTTAATATCTGTCATTTCCATTTGCATTTTCCTCACTTCTTCTCTCATGTCCTCTTGTATTTTATTGATTTTGCATTCCATTGCTTCTTTGAGTTCCTTATGCATCCTTAACAATTCTTTCTGAAATTCCTTATCAGAGAGGTTATACGACTCATTGGTATTGCTTGGCTCATCTGGACTAGTGACTTCACTCACAGAACTTGATGGAAATTTGCTTTGCTTTACCATTATGACTATTGTAGGTTTCAAATGTGAGTTCTTGGGTGACGAAGATACCCAGTATTTTTAGATAGTATAGTTAGTAGGTGTCTGGGTTGTTTTCAGAGTTTGGGTGGGTGGCAAGGATGTAGGAACAAAGGTTCACTGGTACCTCATGCAAGATAGGTAGTAAGAGGATCGGTTTTGAGTTTTGGGATGTGGGTGTAGGGTTCTGGGCCTATTCCTTGGGGCTGATTATGTCCTTGGAGATGCAAGGATCACACACACACACACCTGTGGGGGAGATTTCGGACGTCTCCAGGAAGTAGGGCCCAAGGGGCCTGGCTAAACCAAGGCAGTTTGCCTTGGTTCCCGTTGATGGAAGTTCCACTTTTCCCTGGGTCTGATTTGGTCCACAGAGACTCAGGGATCACACACACACCTGTGGGGGGGAGATTGCAGACGTTCCCGGCGCAGGGGCCCCCACTTTGTGTCTCTTAATTGGGGCATTTAGACCGTTGATGTTGAGACATTATTGTCATCTGGTTTTGTACCATCTTTTTTGTTTAAACCTGTGCTTTTGGTTTCTGTCTTCTTTTAAAACAGTAGACCCTTGACTCCTTCTTTTTAAAGTTGGTTTTGAGTCTATGAAGTTCCTGAGTTGTTGGTTATCCATGAACTTGTGTATCTTTCCTTCCACATCTGAATGTGAGTCTAGCTGCATAAAGAATTTTTGGTTAGGCCTGTGGTTCATTGGAGCCTTTTCACAATATCCCACCACTGTTTTCAGGCTCGGAGTGTTTCATATGAGAAGTCTGCTGTAAACCTTATGGATGCTCCTTTGTATGTGACTTCCTTCTTTGACCTTGCAGCTTTAAGTATTCTATCTCTATCTGTGTTTTCATCATTCTAATTAGGATGTGTCTTCGAGTATTCTTATTGGGGTTTCTTTAAACTAGTATCCTACAGGCCTCCTGACTCTGGGAGCATGTGGTCTTTCAGTTCGGGAACTTATCAGCAATTATGGCTTTGACCATTTCTTCTTCATCAGGGTTTTCTTCTTGCCATTCTGGGACCCCAATGATCCTTATGTTATTCCTTTTGGCATCATCCCGGTATCTCTTGTAGTCTGTAAGCGCTAATTGTGAGTCTTTTTTTCCATTTTCTGCTGTTGGGTAGGGAATCTTGGACCTCATCTTCGAGATCAGCAATTCTTTCTTCAGCATTTGTTACTCTTCTTTTTGTAGGCCTTCCAGTGTGTCAGTGTGTTTTTCATTTCAGTTATCACATTTTTAATATCTGTCATTTCTCGCTTGTATTTTTTGGTTGGCAATTTACTCATTTCTGCTCTCATGTCCTCTTGTATTTTATTGACTTTGTATTCCATTACTTCTTTGAGTTCCTTATGCATTCTTAAGAGTTCTTTTCAAAATTCCTTATCAGAAATGTTAAATAGCTCATCATTATTGCTTGGCTCATCTGGGCTAGTAACTTCACTCACTAAGCTTCATGGAATTTGGCGTTGCTTTTACCATAATGACTATTGTAGGTTGAAAATATATGTTCTTGGGTGGTTAGTACAGTTGGTAGGTGTTTAGGTTATTTGCATTGTTTGGCATGGGTGGCAAGGAATTTAGGGGACGAATACTCACTGGTATCTCAGGTAAGATAAATGGTAAGTAGTTCTAGCTCATCCTCGTGGTTTTGAGTTTTAGGATGTCAGTGATTGGTCCTGCAGGGGTGCCCAGCGCTCAAACACACCTGATAGAGGGGATGAGAAGTATACAGAATTGGGAGGAAGTGGTCCAACAGCAGGTCAGAGGCTCAGTGTGTCTCAGCCAGGATGGTGAAAGTTCTGCCTTTTACCCTGGGACTGAGTGGTTCCATGGGGTTCCTGGGCTCAAACACACCTACTGGAGGGTGGCTTGATATTTTTAATTTAGGGTTCATGACTTTGAATTTTCATTGGGAAGCTTGGGTAGGTGAAGCAGCTTTCTGTTTCCTGGATGTTCAACTCTCTCTGTCCTTGACATCTATGTGAGTGCTGTTGTCACCTACTTACAATCTAGACTAGCTGTAAGGTATGCTCCATTCATTTGGTAGGACTGTTAGCAATTTGTAAAACTGAGTATGTTTTGGATGGAATTGGAGTGTGATGCAAAGTAAAAAAGTCTGAAGGAGAAAGATAAATACAAGATAATCTCACCTCTCAGTATGTAAATAATCAAAGCAAGTAAATAAACAGTGTCCAATTCAACAACTAAAACCTTTTAGATACTGGCGGGGCGGAACTGAGGATACCTCAGGAGAGGGGGAAGGCAAGGGAGCCATGAGCAAAGGTGCAGGCATATTGGCACTGCAGTGAGTCTGGTAACCCCAAAGCATAAACATCTGGTGTTTTTAAACCAGTGTTCCTCAATAATGAAAAATAAAAAAGGAAAAAGAAAAGACACTTAAAAATGTATTGCCAATAATTAAGGCTTTTTGTTCCTCTAGGATGAACTAGTGTTACATTAAGAAGTTGAGTATAGTCTCCTTTAAATAAGTGATTAACTCTAAGGCTAATTCTAAGCTGAAGAACATTCTTGTGCTTGCACACATGAAGACAGCTTTATTATTTCAGAAATACAATAAAGAGATAATATAATATGTAGTTATGGACAGGGAATATGTGTTCATGGGCTGGGTTTGTGATATTTCCAACTGAGAATTAGAAGCTGCTCAAAATGGAACAATTTTTGCTAGCCCTAAAAATAGACATGAACTCCTCCCCCCTCCACCTCCTAGACCTTGCTTTCTTGCCAGTTCTCACCATTTCTGGCCAAGGCTACAGAACAGGATTCAAGCCAGCTTCCTAGGCAGATCTCTTTAACAATGAGGACTGCTGTTCCCTCTCCCTCACCCCCCTAACTTAGATCTATAAAAAGGTTGGTTAAACCAATTGAGAATAGTATTATTTCAGGTATGTGTTACTAGTTTTCTTTTGTGTGTCTGTTGTGTTTAGGTGTACACCTAAATCATTTTAACTCAGGGTTTTTTTTTTATCATCCTTGTAGTGTAATATTTTTTTTCTCAAAAAGATAATTGGTTTGTTCATCACAGCAGACAAACCCTCATGTTCATTCTGACTTAAGCCAGATGGGACCAATGTGAAATACCAACATGGATCAGGAATGCTGATGAGCCGTAGGTACTGGGTTCGATGGTATGGAGAGGTTGGTAGGTCTACTGAATGCTCACAGCTCTCACAAAACATAAAACTGGCTGTGTGTTATAGAGTCAACCTCAGAAGGCAACAACCAAGATCCATATTTCACTAGAATTACTGGAGAGTGGGACTGAATATAATTCAAAATTATTTTTGAACTCTCCCTAGGATTGCATTTAGACTTTGGCTAATTGGTTTATAACTGGCACCATTCAAAAACATCTGGAACTTCTCCTTGAACATAATTTATAGACACAGACTAATTGGTTAGTTGTGTAAGAGCTAGTGATGTTTGATAGAAATTTTGAGAGACTCAGTCTATGGCAAAGATTTTCCTAAAAATCAATTTCAGGACTATGTCTCATAGTTTAAATGTTGACATTGTTGAGTAATGGTTAAATGATGCATGATGCTATATATATAAAAATTTAAAAATATTTTAGATTCTTTTGTGACTCATGCATAATAATTGGTTGGGGGCATCTAAATATGTGCCTCCCTTAAGCCTAGTTATGACAGTACATTAATTTTCTGATGTGAAAAATATCTTAGACAAAATTATGCTTTGAATGCACTTCAGGTACAAAATTCAATATTTTTAGAAGATTTGCATGGTCTGGTCAGGCCAAAAGTTTCAAGCACTTAAAAAATTATGTGCATGTATATATCAGAAGTGATAATCAGTTATTTGATGGACAAAGAATAAAAATTCAGAGTCAGGTTTACATTTGTGGTGACTGAAACATACAATTTTGGATGACCTGTTAAAGGAATATAAACAAATTAGTTACAAAAGAGTATTCAGAAAAGGAATAGCATCATAAATTACAGTTTAAAAATGACAAATGCTACTATTTTCATAATATGTCCCCAAATTATATATCATCTTTATTGCTTTGTTTCTTTTTTTGTATAAACATTTTGGCTGCAAAATACTTGATCATTTTATATAATAGTTTTAAATACTTTGAGAGACTAGAAAGATGATCACTTTCCTTCTATTAATGTTGATTGGATTATTTTATTGCTAGTTTAAAAAAATACTACCTTTGTTAATAATGTCATATGTTTTTGGCATTGCTGTCAAATTTAGGAAACTCAATGACTTTTTCATTGACTGTAAATATCTTCCTGTAAGATTAAACTTCTCTGTCAATTGATTTCTGGCTCTGCACATTCATTGAAAACTTCCCCTGCCCCTTACCTTTTTTCCCATAATGGCCAATGTAGGGCACATTTATCTTATAAACTCTGGTCCTTCATATTTGAGTTATGTTGCAAGACTTGACAACAGTGTCTGATAGTAGTGTTTTAGAAAGCACTTCTCTAAGGACCTCTACTAGTAACTTAAGATTTTGTGGAATCTCTACTAAATCTTTTAACTCCTCGAACCTCAAATGTCCCTTAACTGGGTCCCTAAAATCTCACAGACATTATTACCTAGCCACCTGATATTGATGTGCACATATGAGGTTGAATATGTTGAGTTGAAGGAAGCAATCTTTTTTTTTTAAGTATTTTATTATACCACCGTGAGATATACAAATAAAAAAGATATACAATTAAAAAGTTCATGTTTGGGTTTTGGTCATACAGTGTTTCAGCACCCGTCCCTCCACCAGTGCCCATCTCCCACTAACAACATCCCCGGTTCCCTCCCCCCCTAACCCAGCCCCTGCTCCATGGCAGGTTCTTTATTTCTTTGCCTTTCTCTCTCTTTTTCTTTTCCTTCCCTTCCAGACTATGGATTACAGAACATACATTAAAGGGTTGTCATGTGTATCCTTTTGCCTCTATTTAATGCTCAGTTCTAGGTTGGCATTAGTACCCTCGACAATTATTAGCACCCTGTTCCATTTTCTGTCTCTCCTAAACTCTGACTCCCACACGTTTGTGATAATTTCCACCTTTGACAAGACCTCCCCGATATATGCTTCACTTGACCTTGGATATTGGTATCATAATATGTACATATATATTTATGCCATGCAAATAAATGCAGTCATTCTGTATCTGTCTCTCTCTCCTTCTGGCTAATTTCGCTCAACATAATCTTCTCCATGTCCATCCATTTATAAGCAATCTTAATGGCAGTGCTAATATATCTCACTTTGCAGTGTTTATAAAAAACATCTCTGTGAATACATTGCTCTGGCTTCTCTCAAGTCCTTGGAAGAGACTTGTGAAAGTCCTAAACTTTTAGCTTCATTATTGCTGCAGTAAATCTGCCTTTGCTAATAGGTATTGATGACTCATCAAATCCATCACTAAGAATGTTCTCTGGAGGAAAGTTATGGCACTTTCCCTACCAACAACTCCATTCCTCAGGGTCACATTCAGGTCTCATAATTTAAACTTGTGATTTAGAATCTCTTTGTATTTAATTGATGCTGTCTTACTATTCCCTTTAGCACTACCTTCCTTCCCACTAAAAATGCATTGAGAATGAAAGCAAGCTTTTTTTTTTAATTGGGATCCTGGTGTTAGCAGCTCCATTCATCTCCTTAGGTTGTTCAGGTGATCCATTCACTACATGAATGGAAATTTTTCCACCTTAACTTTTTGTATGATTGTTCTTTTATGCTGAACCTGAAGTATGACTGTTACTGGACTGCTGTAAAGAGATCTTTTCTTTAAATGTTTTCTCAGTAACATCATTGTCTAAGTGATGTCAGAATTGTTTTGTACATAAAAACCTGTCTATAATGCCCCACTTGTTTTTAAGTACTGCAGGAATTTGGGAGAGTTGGCAGATAAATGAATACATACATGTGTTAATGGTGATCTGGATCACCATGCCCTCCAATCAGTTCTTGGGCACTCTGGTTGTTTCCAGATTCTGGCTATTGTGAATAGTGCTGTCTATGAACATTAAAGTGCAGATGGTGTTTCCACTGTGTGTTTTGGCTTCCCAGGGTATATCCTCAGGAGTGAGTGGTATGGCCAGGTCAAATGGGAGCTCAATTACTAGTCTTTGGAGGAATGTCCATATTGTTTTTCGAAGAGGCTATACCAGTCGACATTCCCACCAACAATGGATGAGAGTCCCCTTTTCCTGCCAACACTTGTTGTTCTTGCTCTTTTGGATATGGGCCAGACTCTGTGGTGTGAGATGATATCTCATTGTTGTTTTGATTTGCATCTTTCCTATGATTAATGATGATGAGCATTTTTTCATATGCGTTTTGGACATTCAAATTTTTCCTTGTCAAAGTTTCTATTCAATTCTTCTCCCCACTTTTTGATGGGGTTGGCTGTTTTCTTCTTGTAAAGTTCTACCAGTGCCTGATATAGCCTGGATATTAACCCATTATCGAATGTGTATTGGATGAATATAATTTCCCATTCGTCAACTGTCTTTGTATCTTGGTCACTGTTTCTTTGGAGCTGAAGAAGCTTTTTAATTTCATGTAGTCCCACATGTTTATCTTTGTTTCCAATTGCTTTGTTACTGGTGTTTCATCTTTGAAGATGCTTTTAACTTCAATGTTGTGGAGGGGTTTTCCTATATTTTCCTTGATGTGCTTTATGGATTCAGGTCTGATATTGAGATCTTTAATCCATTTTGATCTGATATTTGTGTATGGTGTTAGAAGTTCAAATTCATTTTTTTACCTGTAGCTGCCCTGTTTTCCTAGCACCACTTGTTGAAGAGGCTTTCCTTGCTCTATTTCATACTTTTTGCTCCTTTATCAAAGATTAAATTATCATGTATTTGAGGCTGGGTGTCAGGATACTCAACTCAATTCCATAGTTCCACAAGTCTGTTTTTATTCTAATACCATGCTGTTTTAATTATTACTGCTTTGTAGCAGAGTTTGAAGTTGGGAAGGGTGATGCCTCCCATCTTCTTTTTCCCAAGGATTGGTTTAGCAAGCTCAGTTGTTAAGTTTTGAGAATATACTGATTTTCACCAAAGTTAAATCATGTGACATTCTCACTAATAGTGGGTGAGAGTTCTTTCCCCCCACATCCAGATTAGCATTTGTTATTTCTATTCCTTTTCGCTAGAGTGAGCTGCGTTGATTTTTAATAATCCTGAATAGTTGCACACTTCTATTCAGTACCCAGTATTGATGCTATTTATATTTTTAAGGAAAGTATGAAAAAGCAAGAAAAGTTTCAAATGAAATCTTATTCTACCATTTCCAATAAAATACCTGGGCTAAAAAGCAATGAATCTGTAGTGTTATGCCAGTAAATTAAGTTATGTAGTTATATCAAAAGTAGTTTTAAAAAGCTGTTAAACTTAAAGGTGTTTTGGTAATTATTCTTGTAAATTCAAATTACTTTTAATGATTTCCCCTTTTTTTTTGCCCCTTTAATATATGTTGGATGCATATTGATCCTAAAACTCACTATGAACGAATGACTTTGCTTGTGTTTGAAGGTTGAATGATAGAGAAGGATCAAGAAATCTAAAAATAAGTAAGTTTACATATTCAAGGGTTCATGTAATGAGTACCAGAAATTCATGCAATCTGTCTAACTCAGGAAATGACTGAATTTGGTTTTGGTTCTAGTTAGCTTAAATGGGGCTAAACTAGTGAATGATCTATTTTCGGCATTATGCTAGCTGACAAATGCTATATAATCTCTTTGAAACCTCTCAACTCTTTGAGTTGGTATTTATTATTATGTTCATTTTTCCAGATGATAAAACAGACTTAAGAATGTGCAATAACTTTTCCATGCTAAAAAATGACAGTAGTAAAATTGAACCAAAGTCTATCTGGCTTTGATGTATATTTATTTACTTATTGTGTTAATTGTTGAGGGGGAAACTTGGCAGAGTTAGTATTAACTCTGTGCTCAAGTATCACCATGATAGTGCTTGGGGACTCATAAGTAGATATTGTCAGGAATTGAACTGGGGTCAGCCACATGCAAAATAAACACCTTAACCCCTTAACTATTGCTCTGGCTCCCGGTGTGTAATGTTTTACTACTATGCTACTTTGTCTCTCTTATAGTATTTATTAAATTGATAGATGGGATAAGATTCAGTTTGGCTTGGATATGTGTCAGTTTTGAAAATATAAAGATAATTTGAGCAATGAGCTATGCCTGGGCAGATTATAGAGGAAGGCTTGTTAGATTCAGAGTGTGTGCAAGCAAAGAACAACTTTAATCCAGAAAGCTGAGTTATGGTGGAACTGAGCAGATAGATATCTTTGGCTTAAGTATAAATCATATTCAATAATTAGGATCCCATATAAGAATAGGAAATATTGTGTAAAAGCCAGATTGGCTCTTTTCACCCTATTTTATGTAGTGTTTTAGATGGCAGGTGTCAGATGCAGAGTGAGTTGTAGGATCAATATGTTAAAGTTGTCTGTCTTATATACAACTAAGGATTGTTAAGCTTTTTGTAGCTGGTGACCCCTTTTGCCTCAGTATTTACATGACCCAAATATTAATTATGTATAATAAGTATATAAATCATGGATTTCCTTAAATCATAAAGAAATTTGTTTTAAAAGACGTTTTAAAGATGTTTGTGAGAGTTTTCCTCTCTCCTGTCCTTCCCTAAACCCCTTTCCCCAACCCAATTCAGTTATGGGATTCCATATGGAGTCTGGGACTACAGTTTGAAAAGTTTGGTTAGAGATAGCCATAGTCCTTTCGGTTGCTCTACCCCTGTCAACCTCTTCCTAATCTATAATTCTTCCATCAAAGGATTGTGCCAATTAGGAAGTATTTTATGCTGAATAACTCTGTGCCTGGGAGGTGAGACACAGAGACAAGGGCAGACGTTTCCTCTGAGTCTCAGGAGAAGACAAGCTTCAGATTAGAAATCTAAATCAAGAGCTTGACAGCTTTAGATATAGCAGACAGATAATAACTTCAGAACAGAAATATATTAGCAGCTGGTTATTCCTTTCTGTGGCAGACTTCTTCATGGGTACAGAGAGAGACTTTTATTCTTTAATAGCATCACTAATTACTTCATTGGGCAGTACAATCATGATGCTATCTAAACCATATTGATTCTCCAAACCTCTGTGTACTAGTCCTGTCTCATTGGATATCACAACTTCATATTGATTTTAAGGGGGTCATGATCCCATAGTCTGTAACACTTGGTAAATGGGATAGAGTGATTCCTTATGTCTCTTAATGTAATAACTTCCCTGGAAAGAAACTGCTGTTACTCATAGTAACATTTTAAAAGAGAATCAGTTATACGAGGTATTAAATTTGTATATATCTTACACCTATATATAGTAAATGAATTTCCACTTTTGAGAGATTTATTGCCATTCTGGGCCAACATAACATGGAAAAGAATGAAACATGGAAATTAGGACTGAACTTTACCTATAAGCTAATATTAAGCCTATATAACATTTACTAATACAAAGATCTTTACAAATTCCAGTTCTGACTAACTTAGGTGCTGACTTCTTGATATGATGTTTTAAAATAGAGGTATATGTGATGCTTGTGCTTTTCTCTTAATATTTGCTTTCCTTCCCTTCTCTTTCTTTTTTTTCATCCTTCTCTCCTCTCTCTTCCTTCCTTTACTCTTTTATCTTTCCCACTGGTTCTCAGGGTCTCTCCTCAAACCCAGAGGTGTGGGATTGTGGGTCAGTTCTTCCATCTGAAGTTGCTGCTTAGATCAGCAGTACTGGATCCTATTAAGGCCACATTCAGAAGTTCTGAGAATCAAACTTGAAGCCACTTATTTAAGGCACGTGCTTTAGACAGTGAGCTATCTCTCTGGTATCAGTATTTTCATCATGACGTTGTACTGAATTTTATCTTTGATGAGTTAAATTTTGTTCTCTTAACAAAAAAATGTACTTTGGTTTTCATTTCTGGGAAATAGAAGTCAAAAGTACACTGAAAGCTTGTTGAAAAACCTGCCCTTTTTAGGCCGAGTTTTGCTGTTAGGGAGAAGAGTATGAAACAATGAGTCAGAGACCGGAGCAATAGTATAGCTGGTAAGGAGCTTGCCTTGCCCACCACTGACCCAGGTTCAGTTCTTGGAACCCCATATGCCCACCTTAGCCAGCATGAGTGATTACTGAGCGCAGGTCAGTAGTAAGTCCTGGGCACTGCCCTCCCTCCCTCCCTCCCCTCCCTCCCTCCTTCCCTCCCTTCCCTCCCTCCCCTCCTCCCTCCCTCCCTCCCTCCTCCTTCCTTCCTTCCTTCCTTCCTTCCTTCCTTCCTTCCTTCCTTCCTTCCTTCCTTCCTTCCTTCCTTCCTTCCTTCCTTCCTTCCTTCCTTCCTTCCTTCCTTCCTTCCTTCCTTCCTTCCTTCTTTCCTTCCTTCCTTCCTTCCTCTTTCCTTTTCTCCTTTCTGCCACACCCAAAAAGTGCTCACGGCTTGCTCCTGGAGGTCCTTGGGAAAGTATGAGCAGTGCCAGGAACCAAACTGGAGTAAGCCACATGCAAGGAAAATTTCTTAATCCCTGTACTCTCTCTTCAACTCCTGGTATATTTTCTTTAATGCGTAGGTACATTTAAGTCTTTGACCCATTCCAAACATAAGGTTATATACTTACTGAGTTTTTTTTCAGAAATATTTATTGGGACACCATGATTTACAAAGTTGTTCATAATATTGTTGTTCCAGGTTTGCAACATTTCAGTATCACCCTCACTACCAGTATCTTCACATTCCCTCCCATCTCCTAGCCTACCCTCCTTGGCGGACATATAACAATTATATTTCATATTACATGGTCTAATACACTTAATGGAATGGAAAATAGAATTATCAGAAAATAAGTCAATAAAAGTAAATTTGTGATGATGAATTGCAATTTTTTTTTTAGGATGGGCATTTCCAGCATTGTTTGGGGTTTATTCCTGGCTCTGCACTCAGGAACGACTACTGGAGGTACTCAGGGGGTCCATATGGGAGGTCAGGGATTGAATCTAGGTTGGCTGCGTGCAAGGCTAGCACCCATCCCCACTGTACTATGTCTCTAACCCCAGATTGTTCTGTGTTTTCAACCTTTCTTAATCTAGTAGAGGCCAACCACATGCACCACTAATGTTGCCATACTCAGTGCCACATGATGGGATGTTTCTCCTGTCCTTTAAAGGAGTTCTATTAACAGTTCTTGCAAAACTGGTTTCAAGACTATGAGTTCCCTAAGTTGTTGCTTGTCAATGAAACTATGTATAGTTCCTTCAATCTAAGTGGTAATCTAGGCACAGAAAGTGTTCTTGGTGTGGCGTTCATTTCTTTAGATTTGTCATTTTGAGTGTAATGTGTCTTGGAGTTTTGCTAATTGAGTTTATTTTCACTGGGACCCATTGGTTCTCTTTGATCTCCGTGCCTGTAATCCTCCACTCTGTGAAGTTCTTATCAGTGAATTCCTTAATGTTTTTTATAACATTTGCCTCCTGATAAGAACAAAATCCAAAGATAGAGACAGAATATTAAAAGCAAGATCAAAAAAGGAACTTACATTCAAAAGAAAATACAGCATATCCATCAAATAAAATGCTACGAGCCAAAAGAATATGGAAGGATCTAATATAAAACAAACTCAATGAAATGCCCTACAGATCACAGGGAGCCATCCAAGAATACTAGTTGCACTAGTCTTAGTTCCTTTTTTCTTATCTAGACATCTTAAACATCCCATTTATTCTCTCCCAACGAGTGACTCTAAACCAGCTTCACCAAATGGTAAAGCATAGCAATGAAGCCTAGCATGCAGGAAGCCCTGTGAACAGTATCTTCACTGTACACTTTCCTGCTTCAACAGCTATGTATTATAGTCCTGTTGCCCTGTGAGCACTGTCAAGTGGAGCACCAAACCTTCAGACCTCTACTGCAGGAGGGAGCATCCTGGGAATCACCTGACCTGTCTCACCACATCTAGTACCATATTAATCCCAAACCTCACTGACCTGCTTGTTGCTCCACCATTCCATGATGGTGAGGCTTGCCTCTGGCTAATTATCACTGGCTTAGTTCCAGAACTGAAGGCAGTAACCCTCCCTACCAGATGTGTCCCAGAAGCCTCAGCAAAACCTGTTACATATTAAGGGGCCACATCACAGTTCCTGAAGTGATAAAATCTACTCAAGATATTACATGCTGCTCAGTTACTCTTTATATCTCTCTGTGAGGATAAACTGTGAAGACAAAGAGTAACCTCCAGTTTAATCGCTCAGCTCATTATCTTCTGGGGAGGAGATAAGTATACTCACTCCCAGTATAACAAGAAGACTAGAAAAACAATGTGGAAAACACATAGAAACCCACCAATATCACATAAGTCATAAACAATGCCAGTAAATTGAGACAGTGTTTTTAGTGATACTATAATGAGGATGTTCCATGAGTTCAAAGAAATGATAGTACGGGTAGTCAAGTAAAGCAAAAGAAAGTATGAGTAGAAATGAAAAGCTCTACAGTCAGAAATGATAGAAATGAAGGACATGGTAGGTAATATAAAAACAAAAAAAGTTAATAGAAGTTCTGAACACCAGAGTAACAGAAGCTGAGTAAAAGATAAAAGAACTCCAAGATGAGAAGGGGGAAACCTTCCTCCTCTAGGAAAAAATAGCTAAAAATGGTATTGAACAGCATACTAGAGAACCATGGAATGATGAATTAAAGAGGAACAATGTAAGAATCACTGCTCCTGTTATGGGGGGGAGGGTGGTCAATGTGGGGAAGTATAAAATATGGCCTGGTAGCTTCCTGGAGCCAGGTGGGCCATGAGTCCTGTCTTCTGTACTGGGGGCAAAGGTGATCTCTGATTCCAGGATTGTTGCTCTCTCTTCAGTTGATTATTTGTCCCCATCACCACGAATTTCACAATGGAATTTCAGTGATCAAACTTGCGTGTACCACATGCAAGACAAATGCCCCACCCACCGTATTATCTCTCTGACCCCAAAGCTCTTTTATTTTAAAAGTGTCTCAGCTATCTATTGTTCTTTTTAATGAATCAAATGTCTGTTTTATTTAAAAAAGGTTATAAGCGTGCTCCAAATCATATAGGTTTCCTCCCAAATTGCCTACTAGAAGTTGTAGCATAAAAGTTTTGTAACATTTAAATTTTGTAGGGAATATATGGTCCATGTCAGGGACTGCATCTAAGTGCATTATTTAGTCTGTTTCCATTTCATGTACTTTGGTTAAGTTTAGGTTTAACTTTTTTATAAAATTATCTTTGTCCCATCTTAGTTTTCTATTTTTCCCTTATTGTTTTGTTTCCCTTAATATACCAAGACTAAGTTAGAATTATGAAGAACGTGGGTGCCCCCCCACTCAGGAATGCCAGATATGAATAACTTGGGGTGCAGTGTGTTGGGGGTCCTGTGGTATGATGGTCCCTGGTATGATGGTTCTCCTTTTGAGAACAGGGACACCAGCTGATGGTCAATGGCCCATTTATTTAGAAGAAAACAACCTTTTTATAGGAAATCTGAGCGGGTTGAAGGTATAGGACTGCACATCAGGCATGTTAGATCATTTTACAGAGGTAAAGTCTTTATTCATTTGAGGGAATTGACTCAAGGAGACACTCTTCTAGAAGCTACACTGAGAAATCTGCATGTGTGTCATTCCATCTGTATTGCTTTTCTCTTTATCTGAAGGTACATACTAAACAAGTTCATTTCTCACTAATATTTGTAGTTGTTTGGATGAACAGCAATAAATGTGTAGATTCGAAAACCTTAGTTCTCTGGGCTCCCTGGGGCCAAGGTTAAAGCCACTGGGCTTTTACTATTAAATCCCAGGCTAAGTCCTCAGTCCACTTTAGCTTCTCCTACCCCATGGAGTCCTGTCTCTTATGTTATTTTGGCTTGTACCAAGACTGTGCTTTATTATTTCTAGACTGTGCTATATCAAAGCCAGGGTAGCTTTACTGCTTGCTCCAGGTCCATCCAGAGAACCCTTGGTGGGACTCAGTCTTTTGGGGTTAGGAGCTATGGTGATTCAAGCCTCAGTCAAGAAATTATGATGACAGATGCCCAGGAGTAGATGTATTACCGAGCAAATAAACTTTCAAATAGTAGGAACATGGCATTAATTGTATTTTAGTGTTTAAGCAAAGAACATTGTCCGATATTAAAATCTGAAAAGGTTGTAAGGGAAGAGAAAAGCAAATAATTTACTATAGATGCAGCATCCAGAGTCACAAGAAGGTTTGTTTGGCCTCATAAGTAACCAAGCCAGACTTGAGGAATTTAGTAGCAAACAGAATGAGAGGTAAAGCTAAGAGGAAAGGTTAAAGATAAACTCGGGGGATTAGGGGTGCTCATAAGAGCACTGTAAACTTCTCTGGAGGAAGGAAGAACGGTAATTCATTGATGAAGCCTAAAATACTTGAGTTAATATTCAACTATTAGAGCAATAAAAATTTTTAGCTTTGACCTTTATATTTAAAATCTTTTCTTTCCAAATTATATCATGCATCTTTAATTGATCACAGTCTTTTCATAAGTTATACTTATACTGTATTTATGCTTCATGCACAAATGTAAGATTTTGATTGTGTAATTATATATAATTTACTTGTTCATTTGTGTTGTTTTATACCTTATATATATTGAAAACATTATATGAATGCTAATAAAGCATCTTTTAATGTTAGCAAGAAAAAAAGTTGTTTGTTTCTATTTATTCACATATTTATCATTTGTGGGGCTCTTCTTTTTTTTGTACTGTGAGCTGGTTTTATTTTCCTTCAGCCTACAGAAATACCTTTTGCAGTATAGATCTATTATAGATGAATTTTCATAGGTTTTTATATCTGCAGATGTTTTTGTTTCACCCTCAATTTTGAAAGATATAATTTTGTATAAAATTAAAAGTCAATATTGTTTTTACCTACTTGAGTTAAATTACTATTTTATTGTTGTTTGGTTTTCATGATTTCTGATGGGAAGTCGGCTATAATTTAAGTTGTTCATTTGAGGGCAATGTCTTTGCTTTTTTTTTTACGACTTTTATCCTATTTTTATTCCTGCAGTGTGCAGGAATCTGAGGGATACCCCTAACAATTCTCTACACAGTGTGATGGGCCAGATGGTTTGGAGCTCAGTTTCAGTGATGCTGGAGGGAAGGGTATTAGATCAAACTAGATGGTGCTCACGGGCCCATGTGGTACCAAGTATCAAACTTAGAGCTCTGCATGCAAGGCATGTGCTCTAGCATTTTGAACTATCTTCCTAACCTCTGCTTTTTATCATTTGAATTTATATCCTCTGTGCCTTTTTTTTAGCAGTTTTATGTCACATTTCATGATTTTCTTAATGTTTCTGTTGGTGTTCTTGGATCTGTAAGTTGTTTTCATCAAATCAGAAAATACTCAACTGTCAATTCTTTGTTTTCCCTGCCCTATTTTATTTTCCTTTCTTTTAAAGCTACACATAAATCTTTGCTATTATTGAGACTCTTTATTAAGGCTTTTTCAATTTTAAAAAATACTTTATATCACTTTTCTTTATACTGTATGGCTATGTCTGTCTTCAAGACTGCTGATCCTATAGTCTTTATTCTTGAATCTACTGTTGATCCCATTTGGTAAATACAAAATTTCAAATGTATTACTTGTAATGCTAGAATTGGTTCTCTTTAAATAGTTTATTGATATGCTGAGATTTCTCTACTTTTGTATTCATATATTTTCTTCTAAATGTTGAAAATATTTGAAATCCTCTATATTCATTACTAACTCTGATTTTGCGATGTCTTTATATTACATGACATTATTCTTTATTTTCTTGTATGACTTAAAGTCTTATATGTTGTACATGTAGTATATTCCTTGTAGGAAGTCTGGGTTATTGTCTTCTTGAAGGAAACTAGGTTTTCTTCGGACTGGTAGGTAAGTTATGGTAGATCTGGATTTTCATTCCTAGGGCATCAACCTTATTTTGGCTGGTGGTGATTGGTAATAACTATGACCTTTCGGTGTTTGTAACTGAATGCTGAGGTGTTTGGTGAGGTGTCCACAATGACTGTGTCAGTGCTTCAGTGCTCCAGTGTCTCATCTTCCGCCAGGTCTAAAATTCTTCTTCTAGGGGCTGGAGCAATAACACAGCGTGGTAGGGGGGTTTGCCTCGCATGCAGCCAACCCATGTTCGATCCCAACATCCTATTTGGTCCCCCAAACACTGCCAGGAGTAATTTCTGAGTGCAGAGCCAGGAGAAACCCATGGCCATTGCCAGGTATGACCCAAAAAGCAAAAAAAAAAAAAAAAATTCTTCTACACTTATAAAACCAGCCCTTTGTCAATTAATTGTGAATACTGTCAAACTTCTATGCATTCCCAAACATAAGTATTTTCTCTTTCCTAGTTTCTGGCCCCACAAAGTCCAGTTGTTTCAGTTGAGCCCCAAGCACTTTTTCCATTTCCTCAACTCTGGGGAGCTGTTTTCTGCTTGAATTCCACCTCCTGCTCCATTTCCAGAAAGTACTGGTAGGCAGAGAACCAGGGCAAAATTCATCTTGTTTCTCTCGTCTCTCTCAAAATTTATTGTTTTCTAATGCTGGTTGTCAAATACCTGAAAATAGTTGCCAGTATTTTATTAAACTTTTCAAAGCATGCCAGGAAGGTCCATTTCCAATTCTGTGTTACTAGAACTAATTGTATATATGGAAACGTATATTTCAGTTGTATATGTTTGGCTCTCTGTTATCCTGCATTACTTTACTACCATAACTATGCTAAACTCAACCTTTCAGACCTAGTATTTATGTGATTCTTCCTTAATTCAAAACTTATTTTTTACTTTTTTCACCTTTACCCTCTTTGAGTGACTCTTTTCACTCCTTACCTCGTTTAGGAAATGGGACAGGAGGTTGCACCCAGCACACAACATTCCTTGCATATAAATGTGAACTACTTTTGAGAGTGTGAAGTTTTCTTCACACTTCACTCTTTCCATTTTGGAGTAGGACTTTGGATTTCCTTCCCTGGTAAGTTTAAATTTTCCCTGTTCCACAGAGAGTTGACATGATTCATTGCTGAATCTCTCCTGGGGAAGTTTTGGACCTCCTTTTTCCCAGCTCTTTATAGATGCAGAACCTTTACAGAGCTTGTTGTCATTCTCACCCACCTCTGTGCAATACTTTTGGAGATGACTGACAATTCATTTCTCACTGCTGAGAGGAAGTACTAATACCATGTTAATTAACCAATGCAGAGGATTTAGTAGATGGAGGGAGACAGAAGTCTTTAGGATACTTTTATAGTTGGTTACAATTCTATCATTTTTATTTACAGCAAGCTAATCATGACTCACCAGACTTTATCTTCACTTGCCACCTCTCATACTTCAAATTTCCTTTTGTCCCTTTTTCCTTTGGGATCAAAATAATCAGCCACTTACGTATTTTCTGAAGCATAAAACCCAGAATGAATTAAAATTCAAATCACTGTCAGTTTTTAAGCTCTTTTCTGAAAGATAATAGTTAAATGCTTATGACTTATAGTTTTCAGTATAGAAACGATAAAATTATTCTGAAATCAATTAGAAGTAATATCTGCATTTTTACCTTAAAGTGTTTTTAATTGGGTGCTTTGATATTTTGCAGTAATTATTTTTACCTTTAATTTAGCACAAAAAATGACACTTCCAAAATCAAGTTCAGAGATATGTATATTGAACATACAATTTGGAAAATATTTTTCATCTATTAGTACCCAGTTTCTGCTTCCTCCTACCAACATTGAAGTCAAATCAATCTATTTCTCTATCTGTTTTAAACAGTATTGGTGTGCCCAAATTGTGGTGCCTAAGATCAGATTAGACAATTCACACCATTTTCTCAGTCAGTGAACCTTGCAGATTTGTAGTTAAGTGTCTGCAGTAAAAGAACAAACGACTTGTAGGGGCCATCACATCTGCACCCTGTAGTGGAAAAGTGATCATTGTTCCTAAAGTGCTGTGAGCTGAGAGGCATGGTCCCATATAAAGTGACCCTGTAGTAGCTGAGAATTTCACTTACACAATAGTAAATATCTTGCAGTAGTGTAAATAGGTTGTATAAGAGTACCACGTAAGGACCTTCCCATATTGCAGACTAAGCATCCTAGATAAAGGCACAACTGCCAGCTGCACTTAGAATATGAAACAAAATAATACCAGACCTGGGGCTGGAGTGATAGCACACCCGGGTAGGGCATTTGCCTTGCATGCAGCCAACCCGGGTTCAATCCCCAGCATCCCATATGGTCCCCCAAGCACTGCCAGTAGTAATTCCTGAGTGAAGAGCCAGGAGTAACCCCTGAGCATCGCCGGTATGACTCAAAAAGCAAAAAAAAAAAAAAAAAAAGAATACCAGACCTAAGTCAGTCGGCACTAGGACCCATTATTTATGATAATTTACTGAATTCATTTTTGTATAGTTACTCTTTCCATTAGATTTTTCCCCCCCATTTTTATTCTTCTTACATTTCTCAGTGCTTACTATTTACTACAGCAGACAGTGGAGGAACAGGCCTGACAGATTGTCAACAAAATAGATTAAGGAACATAGTATAAATATTTTGATGTAGTCATGAGTACCAGGTGATGTAGGTTAACCAAGACTGAAATGGAGATGATCTCCTAGAAGGCATCTGAACCAAGCCTTAAAAGGTAAAGGGATTAATCCGGGCACAGAAGAGATGATATGGGTGTTAGGGTAGCAAATTAGCAGAGGGAGCATCTTGAAAGAAAACATAATGCTTAGAATCTGAGTACTCACCAACGAAATTAAAATAAGAGTGGAAGTGTTTGGGGGTGGAGGTAGGAGGAGGCAGTGGGAGATGAATTGGAGAGGTGTTCTCCAGATCCTGAAGAAAGCCCAGGCACTGTCACCTCTACCCTGTTATTTCCACTATTCTTCTGTGTACCATATTCTATTTGTAGAATTTGTGAATTTAAGCTGTACTATCTGAGTTGTCTGAATTCCAGTTAGTGAAGATGAATATTTGTGTGTGTGTGTGTGTGTGTGTGTGTGTGTGTGTGTGTGTGTAGGGGTTATTGTTTAAAGCCTTTTTAGGACATTCAGGTCATAAAAGAGCATCCTAGCAATAAAATAATATTATCTTTGGTGTTTTCTATTTAAATATTTGTTTTGATTCATATCAAATAGAAGTACTTATTTTAGCACTAGACTCTCAGACCTTATCCAGTAGAGTTAGGATAATGATTTGTCTTGGTTTAAACCAGACTCATCTTTACTGCTATTACCTAATCCTATCTTCTCCTCTGCACAATGATGGGCCATATTTTTTTTACAATTTTCTTTTAAATTTTAACATCAGAGCTGACATTTCAATTGTAGTGACTTCTCAGTCTTTCTGTAATCGCTCAAAGATCAATCATAGATTTAATCCATTATCTTTCTGTCATTCTAGCTATTTTTGGTTCTTAGTAATTAACTGTGTAATCTATGTAAATGCTAGAGGTATAACTTTTGCCATTTTTGACATCTCCATTATTTTAGTTGCTTCCTCACCCTGCACTGGTTTGGGCAGGAGGGGTTCTGTGTAGTCCAATAATTAGTAGTGGGAGAAAGAAATTAGCTTGTACTTACTAATGATTTCTTATGCTTATGATTAAAGCCATGCGATATTAGGTAAGTTATTTTTTTCTCCCTCTCAGCTATGGCATATAAGGGTCTTTCATGTTTGTATTATACTAAAGTTTTAGCCTTTTGTCTCATAATGTGCTCAGTTTTGAATTGAGCATATAGTAGCATTTCTGATGGTGGCTAATTATCCAGAAGAAATAGAAGAAGTAACATATGTAATTCTGAAGTCATGTAGTTAACTTTTAATGTATAACTATTGATTACTGTCATTGCTGATGTTTCAAATTTATATAACCAACATCTTTACCTTAAATCCAGATAATATGTCTTGGTCTTTCTTCTATAGATTTACCTAGAAAATCTCTAATTTAAACATGTTAAATGGATACTGATAGACAAATTGATTCTTTGTTGTCAGACTTCCAAATAAATAGAAATTCTTCGGTTAAGCAAAGCTAATCAGCCTTTATTTTAGTAATTATCTTGGAGCCTTTAGTATATTAATTTGGGGACCTAGAGCTAGCATTCCTCTGAGGCAACCAAGCTGGATTTAAATGCACGGAACTCAGCTAAGGCCCTGCCCCCACATCAGAAAGGTAAAGGGTAGGACTTCCCCAGTTATACTCCTCCTGAAGAGCAAATAAGATCCATTTCCAAAGAGGCTCCACATAGTTACAAAGGAACACCAAAAAGGAAGGAAATATCTTAGAAGGGGAAAGAAGAGATCACTACTGCCAGACTGACACAGGCATTATGGGAAAACAGCACAGAACCCCACTATGAGAAGTGGAGGAAGGTAGGAGCTTTGTAGCCTCAGAAGGAATACTCATGTATGAAATCATTATGATTGATAATTAAGGAATGAAATGGTGAGGATGTTGAATGAGCTCAAAGTAACAGTGGAACAGGCATACAATAAAATACAGGAGGAAATGAAAGCAGAAATAAGAAAACTACAAAAGGAAATGTCATTAATAAAGGATTCAGTAGATGAAATGAAAAACTGGTTGGGTGCCCTAAACAGTAGCTTGACAACAGCCAAAGACAGAATCAGTGAGCTTGAAGATGAACTGCGGAAAGCACTCAGGCAATAACAGAAGATGTAAAAGGACACCAAAAAAAAGAAAGAAAGAAAGAAAGAAAGAAAGAAAGAAAGAAAGAAAGAAAGAAAGAAAGAAGAAAGAAGGAAGGAAGGAAGGGAAGGGAGGAGGAAGGAAGGAAGGGAGGGAAGGGAGGGAAGGAAAGGAAGGAAAGAAGGAAAGAAGGGAAGAAAGGAGGAAAGAAAGAAGGAAAGAAAGAAAGAAAGAAAGAAAGAAAGAAGAAAGAAAGAGAGGAGGGGGGGGGGTGGATAGGAGGGAGGGAAGGAAGGAAGGAAGGAAGGAAGGAAGGGGAGGAAAGATTTTTCCAATATGACATATTTGAAGAATTTAAAATCTCGTTTTGCCTTAGTATACCAAAATTCAGTGCCTTTTATTTTTTACACGATAAGTCTATCCTTAGCAGATTAGTCCTAGAAGGTCACTCAGCTCAAGGGCAGGGAAAGGAACTATGGGATGAATTTGAGAAAAACAACCTAAGAACCATCGGAGTCTGGGAGGGAAAGGGAAGTAACATTAGTGAGAGAGTAACAGTTAAAGACATCATGACTGAAAAATTCCCAGATCTGGAAAATGCAGCTATCCAGATTCAAGAAACCTGAAGGGCACTAGGTAAAAAGAGACCCCAATAAAAAGACCCCGATATCTATCCTAATCAGAACATTGGATATCATAGATAGAGATACAGTACTGAAAGCAGCAAGATCAAGAGGAAATTACATACAGAGGAGCTTCCTTTAGATTTACAGCCAAGGTAGGATATAGTTTTTTTTTAAAAAACTTACGGAAATGAAGGCCTCACCAAGAATACTCTACCTGACTATGCTCTCATTCATATTTGAAGAAAGAATACAGCTCAAGAGTTTTAATAGATTCAAAATCAAACTAAAATAAGGATTGAAGGGCATACTGTAGGGCAAGACAAACCCCATAAACACAACAAATTTCTGCAGAAAGATTGACAAGACCCATGACAAGAATATCTTTCAATATCAATATATTAAATGTACCTATTAAGAGACATAGAGTGATAAAATTGATTAAAACAATTTAACATTTGCTGCTTACAAATGCATTTGCTGCTTCAGATACATTTGAATAGTGTGAGCATAAACAGACTTAAAGTCAAAGGCTGGAAAATAATTCCTCAAGCAAGAATTTTTTAAAATAATTTTTATTATTAAGAAGTAAGTAAGCAAGAAAATAGTTCTGCACCAAAAAATTCTGGATGGTCACAGTAAATGGCAATATAGATTTCAGTCTGAAAAAAATTTACAAAGGGACAGGAAAGGCTATTTTTTAATAATCGGGATATTATACATCATGAAGAAATTATACTTCTAAATGTGACTACACCCAATGAATTGCTTTTTCATTAAAAACTTCCAGCAGAGTAACTCCTGATTGCAGGTCCTGTAGCACTGAAGGGTATGGACGAATATCAACAAAGTTAACAGAGCACAGAAGAAATAGAATAGCAGGTACTTGCTTGCATGCAGCTGACCTGAATTTGGTCACCAGCATCACATTTGTTCTCCAGGGAGCAGAGCTAAGACTAAACCCAGAGCACAGTTAAGTGTCAGCCCCTCAAAAAAAAAAGTCAACAGAATGTCACTTGTCACTTGACTTCCCATTGTTCATTGATTTGCTCGAGTGGGTGCCATTAAAGTTTCCATTCATTGGGAATGAGGTCCATTATTGTTACTGTTCTTCACATATTGAATGGGTAGCTTGACAGGCTCTGCCGTGGCTCTGGGTTCATCCTAGGGGTCCAGTTCTTTTCTATGTCAGACCATCAACCATCCAGGGCCCACAGTGCAGAGCCCTAGGTGTAGAGAAGCCTGTCTCCTGTCTGCCACCTGCTTATGCAGCCCTGCACCTCAGTCACACCTGCAACACCTTGAGGGTAGTAATATAACAGAATCATAATATAATTAACTATTAGCTAATTACTAGTTAACAACAGAATAGTAATATATTTAAGAAAATCTATTTCTTCATCTTTTAGTAGAAGTGTAAAACTATGCACATATGGTAGTTTTGGCTCACCTTTATATTTCTTAGTCATTCAGCAAATACTGGTGGAGTCCTTTACTATGAGATAGGCACTGTACTGAATATTAGGTCATGTGAATGAAATGGCTTAGGGACTGAATTTGCGTATATTGAATGGCATTAGGGACTGAATTTGTCAGTATATAATGAAAATAGCTGATAAACTGCAGTGACAGAGTGACCAGTTGCTGAGAGAGAGAGGGCTGCAGCTGGGAGAGCTAAAGAAAGAAATAGGTAAATAGGGTGCAGGCTATTCTCACTAGGATGGAAATATTTTTTTTCTCTTTTTTAAAATTTTTATTTTTACAATTACAAAGATATACAATTAAAAAGTTCATATTTGGGTTTTGGTCATACATGTTCCAGCACCCATCCCTCCACCAGTGCCCATCTCCCACCACCAACGTCCCCGGTTCCCTCCCTCCCTCCCCCAGCCCTCCTCCATGGCAGGTTCTTTATTTCTTTCCGTTTCTCTCTCTTTCTCTTTTCCTTCCCTTCCAGACTATGGATTACAGAACATACATTAAAGGGTTGTCATGTGTGTCTTTTTGCCTCTACTTAATGCTCAATTCTAGGTTGGCATTAGTACCCTCGACAATTGTTAGCACACTGTTCCATTTTCTGTCTTACCTAACCTCTGACTCCCACACGTTTGTGATAATTTCCACCTTTGACAAGACCTCCTGATACATGTTTCACTTGACCTTGGATATTGGTATCATAATATGTACATATATATTTATGTTATGCAAATAAATTCAGACATTCTGTATAGGATGGAAATATTTAAAGGATGAAAAGATATTAATGTTCTTGAAAATTTGGGAATGGATTAATGATCTTTAGGTGCTAGATGGAGTGAAAGTTGGATACCAGGTCTGAGGAGCATCAGGACCCCATGTGTTTGGAGCTTTGCAGGTTAATGGATGCATGTTATAAAATGATACCAAATGTAAACACAAATGTAAGGCCATCAGAATGGAAATATGTGTTTAGTTTTTTTCAGAAAATATCAAAATCATGTGATGTTTTACATAAATAAAGGGAATTTATATAAGTAAGAAGGAATTGATATGACTCAATTTGCATGTTGACTTGAAATGGAGAATTATAAGGAGGTAGAGAAGGCAACTGGAGGTTGGTGCAGTCCCAAAAAAGGAAATGGCAATGGCAAAATTAAGCTGAGGTCACATTATGAAAATGGAAAGTGATAGGCAAAATGGGCACATGTGCTTCAGTGAAACTGTATCAATTTAGAAACAAACATGCTTTCACACATTTTGAGTTTCAGTGGGATTCTAAGCTTGAGAATGGTGAGTGTGTGTGTGTGTGTGTGTGTGTGTGTGTGTGCTTGGCAATTTTTTAAAATTTATCTCTAAACTGTTCAGTGATCATTAGATCATTTTTCTGAACTTTACATTTTATTTCTTTTAGTGATACCTAAGTTTTCCTTTATGTTTTTTAAACAGTGTATTCTAATATAAGTTGCTTACTTTACAAAGCTCCAAATTCCACGGTATGGTCATAACATAAATATAACTGGTTCATGATATACACATAACCTATCTTTCAGAAAGAGACTCGCTCTACACAGGGTTAATGAGAAGGAATCAACCTGTTTGAGAAATAATGCTGTTGGAATCCCCCCCTCAGGGCCCCTGCCAGTTGTCAGTAGGTGTGGGTGGCAAGTGCCGAGGTACCTGGCTCCGTTAATGAGAAGTGACCCTTCTCCCTGGAAGTGTGGATTCTGCTGCCACTCACTATTTTTCCAGATGATTTCTGTCCAAATTAATAAGGTGGTAACTTCTTTCCTTCAGGATTGCTATCATTAGCTCATGCCAGGAAACTCTTGAGCAGGGGAGAGGTGTAGAATAAGGACAGTGCCTGGAGAGATCTCTCTCCCTTTCATGCCACAGTCGCTCTTGGCTTCAGGCATAGGCCTGGTAAGAGATCGAGATAGAGTGTCACTGCCCAGGTACTGTGTGCCTGAGGATTTTCAAGTTAGGATTCTGCAAATATCGCTGACAGAGTTTTTACTACTTTCCAATTAAGTGTTGACATCTTTCTTACATAGACAATAAGGAGGCGAGGCAAGCAGCTCTGAATGAAAATAGCAGTTAGTTTAAAATGTGAAATCCAAGGCAGCAATTTCTTTTTCCTTCATGTGAAAATAGCATCAGGAATTTTAGCACCCTGGCAGGATCTCATGAGTAAAGCTTTCATTGCCTCTTTTTATTCTCCTTCATATTTTCCTCTAAATAGTTGCTTCTAAATATGTACCTTAACAGCCATTAGTACTTATGTTGTAGTACCAAAACAGTGACTCTTTTGGTAGTGTAACAGTATCTGTGTGAGTAGTTTATCCTGAAGAGTCATTTATGTCAGAAAAGGGTTACTTTTTGCTGAGCTAGTTACTTTTTCAGGATGCTATGGAAATAACCGTTGATAATATTCCTACTGAGAAGTCCCCCCAAATGCAGTAGTTTTCTTATTTGCCTATTCCATAAAAGCTAGTGAAGGCGAAATGGAGGTTCTTACAGCATGGTTGGTTCAGCCTGTGGCTGGAGGAAGCAGCATCCCTGTCTCAGGCGCCATCATTACCATGGACCTATTTAGCGTCCTCCCTTTCCACCGGCAGCTCTGTCCTCAGCACTTTTTCTTGAAGCAAGGTGGTAATTTCTACACTAGGGAATAGGGCTTTGCTAGAATTTGGTGCTGTTTGAGCCGTAAGTGGCTCAAATTATTATTATTTTGTCTATATGAATTATTCACGATCACGATCACGATCTTCCCGTTGATCATCTATTTGCTAGAGCGGGCACCAGTAATATCTCCATATGTCCTGTCTCATGCCAGTAGAGCCAGGGGCATGTTCCTGTAGCAAGCCGATATGATATTATTATTATTATTATTATTATTATTGTTATTATTTTTCTTCTTGGGTCACACCCAGCCATGCTCAGGGGTTACTATTGGCTCTGCACTCAGGAATTATTCCTGGTGGTGCTCGGGGGACCATATAGGATGCCCCAGATCGAACCCGGCTGGCACAGGCCGGCCGGGGTGCAAGGCAAACGCCCTACCCGCTGGGCTACCACTATGGCCCCTATATGACTTATTTTTATAAAACAATCTTATAACAGTGCATCTGGATTTTGAATTTTGTGCATGAGGAAAGAAGACATTTTCTTTGGAAGAATTTTTTCTGTTCTCTTTGGGAAGGAATGAGCGATTTCTTTCTTTTTCCTTTTTTTTTTTTTTTTTTTTGCTTTATGGGTCACACTGGCAATGCGCAGGGGTTTCTCCTGGCTCTGCTCTCAGGAATTACTCCTGGCAGTGCTTGGGAGACCATTTGGGATGCAGGGGATTGAACTCGGGCCAGCACGGGCCTGCTGTGTGCAAGGCAAACGCCCCACCATCTGGGCTATCGCTCCGGCCTTTTTTTTGCTTTTTGGGTCACACCCAGCGATGCTCAGGGGTTTCTCCTGGCTCTGCACTAAGGAATTACTCCTTTTGATGCTCGGGGACCATATGGGATGCTGGGGATGGAACCCGGTTGGCATGGGCCGGCGCGTGCAAGGCAAAAAGCCCTACCCGCTGGACTATCGCTCCGGCCCCAGGAATGAACCATTTCTAATATGAAAAGAACATGTTAGCGAATTAATAGCAAAATAATTATCTATTTTCTTATTTGAAATACAGCCTGGAATTCTTTTTTCATGGAAGATTATTTCACTGCATATACTAAAATAGAATAATGCTATATATTAAAGCAGTAAAAATGAAATAAGACTTTTGCAAACATATTAATATATAAAATATTTATTACGGAGGCACAGCGTTTGCATTTAATCATTTTTATTGTTGATCTGGGGCTAGTTACTTGATTCTAAATTCTGAAACATGAACATGAGGTATTTTGCAAGCACTGCTTTTCTGGAGTGCACTCCTAGTGGGATTTGCTGAGGAAATACTTATCTGTAGAGAGGTGGGGGCGTCTGTGTGAAAGCACATTACAAATGTTTCCACAGAGGCCCTCAAAAGTCCACAGGAAATGAGAGACAAACCAAGCAGTGTTGCTTCCTTGTTACAAATTCTATTGCTGTCTTAGAGGGATGATTCCTGGGAATTTAGAACAATACTGGCAGGACCAACTTCTGACTTTATATTTAAGAAGTCACACAACTTTTAGATAAGTCTTTATAGTAGCTGAGATTTTTCATTGGGTGACCTTTGTGCAACAAAAGTTTACTTTTAGTATTTACAAAATTAAAATTTTTTGTATGTTTGTTTTGGGGGCTACATCTGGCAATGATTAGGAGTTATTCCTGGCTTTATAACCTCCTGGTGGTGCTCCAGGGATCTTATGAAATGGCAGGAAATGAACTCAAGTTGGCTGCAAGAAAGGTGAGCACCTTGCCCATTGTGTGATCTCTTATGTTTCCAAATACATATGTGATTTTTCAAGGCTTTTTTGGGAGGTGGTGGATACATCCTTCTGTGCTCAGGGCTTACTTTTGGCATGAATTTAGGAATTCCTACTGGCGGTCTAAAGGGAACCATATGGGATGCTGGGGTTTGAACCTGTGTCAGCCTCATGCAGGGTAAGCACCTTACCTGCTGTACTATCGTTTTAGCTCCTTGTTCAAGTTTTAAAGCCAAGAGTTGAGACTTTGTGATATACCTACTTAATAAGCAAGACTCAGTTGATAGTACATATTGGTGCAGGACCTCCTTGGAAGCATGGCCCCTTATTGGTGGGTTTTATGTAAATTCTGAGATCCCTGATGACAAGGTTTTTTAAGTAAGTTCCAGTCCATTCGAGAGTGGAAAAAATATTTGTTCTTTAAAGCCAGGTGAGTGTGAATGCATGCTTATTGGGATCATTTGGGGGATCTTGGATATTACTGCCTAATCGGGATTGAGATCTTCATTCTCTTTCAGCCATTTGGCCAAAGTATGTGACATTTGGCAGATATTTAGCTGGTGCTTGGCATCAACCACTGGCAGTATTTAGAACTACAAAAATAAAAGAGGGCTACAAAATGGTGGTACCATCCAATTTGTTGCATGTCTAAGATGTCATGATCTATCTACTATCAACTATATATATTCATATCTGGAAAGGGTTTTCTTGTGATTTCCAATTGTATCAACGCATACATCTTGCAGAAAAGATTTACAAGGTCATATCTGGGCATCACAACCAGCCTGCAGAGCTATGGAATCTCCCTGGGGTTGATGTTGTATTGAAAAATGATGCTTGTTTGTGACTTCATCGGCTGAATAGAAGTTTATCCCAATTAGGTAATTTCTGGTAATTTGAAACTGAGTCATACAGGTTGAGAATTGACAGCAGGAGAGAATATACAGACAGAAATGGTATTCATTGCAGATAATTTGTCCATGAATAATTGCAGAATTGAAGGTTTGGTGTATAAATACATTCTAGAGAAACACCTGCATTACCTAGGAAGCACTATGGAATTTCAGGTGTGAAAGGAATGTAAATGAGGTAGAGCATTTATTTCAAACACATTATAGGTTACATTACGGAGAAAGAGTGATTTTGTTCCATAATTGATAAAAGGCACATATTACTTTTATAGTGTTTAGATTTAGATATTGTGTTCTGTTTCAGATATGGCTCAGCTGAATTTTTCTTAATTCAGAGTATCACTTGTATCACTTGTCTTCTGTTGTTCATTGATTTGCTCGAGCAGACACCAGTAACATCTCTTTGTCCTGTCCAGATCAAGTGTAGCCCAAGAGCATCTGCTCGCTCCAGGAACACAAAGAGTCTCAAACCATTTCTTCGGTCATGGGAATGAGGTCTATAATTGTTACTGGTTTTTGGCATATAAAATGCAACATGTGTAGCTTGCCAGGCTCTGCTGTGTAGGTGGTATACTCTCAGTAGTAAGCTCTCAACTTGTGCATTTACTCATGAACCTCAACAGGGAGAGATCAGCTTTTCCCTTGGGTGGAGCTCTGAGTTGCTGTGGAGTCCAGATGTGGAGAATAACTAACCTCATGGTGTGGGGGTTCCTCTGGCTTCTTGCTAGGCTCACTGGGGTGACGAACCATAGCTAGAACTTGCCTAAACCTTATGCTCCTCATCGGACGCCGCCTCCGAAACTTCTGAGGACATGTTTCAGCCCCCTGTGCAGACCAGGCCCTGGGCCTCTGGCTGCCTCAGCCACCCAGACATGGGTGGCTGAGGCAACAAGAAACCCAGCCACTGCCCACTGCCCGCCACCCTTCCCGTGCATGCACACACTCACCACAGAACACAATTTAAGAGTGTAAGACATCTTTTAAGCCTAAGTATCTTTCCAATTTAAAAAAATTTTTTTCAGTTCTTTATAAGACATCTATAGTACAGAAGATCATTGGAATATGTTATGGTATAACATCACTAGAAAGTAGTGAACAGTTGGAAACTGAAAGAGACAAATAACTCATTTGAAAGAAGATGCTAAAGTTTGAAGATTTGGGATCTTTACTGTCAAAGATAACATTTAACTCTGTGTATGAGTTCATTTTGCTTTCATGGGCTTTAAAATGTGGTTTTTTTTTTTTTTTTTTTTGCTTTTTTGGGTCATACCTGGCAATGCTCAGGGGTTTCTCCTGACTCTGCACTCAGGAATTACTCTTGGCGGTGCTCAGGGCACCATATGGGATGCCAGTGATCGAACCCAGGCTGGCATGGGCGGCTGTATGCAAGGCTAACGCCTTACCTGCTGGACTATCTCTCCGGCCCTTAAAATGTTGTTTTGTTTTATTCTTTTACTTAGTTTTTAATTTTATTGAGTCACAGTAAGTTACAAAAGCTTTCCACACCTATAATGCTCACACATTATTTAATTTGTGATTTTTTCGCACCTCTTAGAACTGTACTCAATCTGAAGAGTAAAGGGTACACAGGAAATCCTCAGTTCTTGGCCTAGTGCACTTAAAGAATATTGCCTCCTAATTTGGTAACTGTGATAACTGCAGTGGTTGCTTTGGATAGATAGCTTGTTTTCAGGGCATTCTATAATGGGAGGGAGAGAATATAAGGAGGCTGTTAGCTTTGGTTGTGCGAGGGTGAGAGTGCTGTCAGCGATCCATTGCAGATGCCCCCTGCTGATTTCTCCCTTGATTAGTCTTTTCTAATGTTCTTGCCTGGGTGCGCCTGTGCTTCAATAGAGAATTAAAATTCATAATTTATGCTTGGGATCTAAGGCTTCATTTTGTTTAGAAGCCCAGACATCTTTTGTTTTCTAAAATTGCCACTGGAAACAAATTTCCTGCCTGGGTGGCTGAATTGAGCAGCGTGAACATGAGGAAGAAATTGCAGGAACTGGAGGATGTCCAGTTACACTGCTGTCTACCTCTGAGAAGAGGGGATTCCATCTGCTGTGGAGGTTACGAAAGGACAACAGAAAGAGAGCAGAGTCCTGAATTAAGAAACTTGGTAAGGCAAGGAACAGAACATTATATGCAGATAGAGACTCAATTGGATTCTTGAAATAATAGTGGCTGTGATTCCATGCCACTGTCTGATACTTACTTTCCACCTTTATCTTTCCAGTGCTTATTTTTATCTGCATTAACATGTTGTTATGAGACCTGGAAGTGAATTTTTTACAAGTGAAAGACTTGTAGTGATTGAATACAAAATTAAATACAAAGGGGACAGGCTGTTCTAGAACACCAGGTACAGTGACTCAGATAGCATAATATGGGCTAGGGCACAATATATGCCCTAAATGTATGATAAAAATTTATTTGATAAAACTGGATGAAATGAGCAGTTGAATAAGAGTCTGAACCCTTCACATAGCATGTAGGTCCTATTCTAGGGGCAAAAAAAGGTATGTGGTGTCTGGAGAGAACTGTGACAGGCGAGAGAAGCAGCTGAGTGACAACAAAGGTTTGTTCCAGTGGTGATCTGAGGAGTGACTAGAACCCAGAGTCAGATTGTACATGTATGCAGATCCAGAAGACCATGGCTTTCCCAGGTGTCTGGGATTCACAGAAAAGACTCTAGAGTTCCTGGATCTAGAGAAATCAGCTTTTTAAAAATAAGTTATTGAGATGTTACATCAGATGACCAGTTTAGGACATCTATGCACAAGGAATTGGAAGAGTTTAATATAGATCATTTACTCTTGTGAGTAAATGCTGTACATTACACACAATAGGTTCTACTCATTTATTGAATAGGTAAGTAAATATGAGAAAGACTTTCTTGGTGCTGAAAATAGATTCATAGTCTATCTAAAATAGCTGTTTAATTGTGATTTGATAGTGAGATGATGTAGATATTCTCATCTCCTCTTAGTCTCTTTCCTTTCCTGAAGAGAAACATAGGGGCAAGGCTGTGTGGAAGACAAATGTAAGGTGACAAACAGATTATTCCAGCATATCAGTGCCTGATTTTCAAGGATGGATGCCTTTTGTACTTGTAAATTCAATTAACTTATGCTGTCCTCACAGATATTGAAGGAAGCTATTAAAGCATATAGTACATAATTTGATATGATATAGAAGTGCAAGATTGGATGTTTATGTTAGTAGAGTTGACCCCTTTTTGTCATTTTTCATCTGGAGACAGAGGGTTTTTTTTCTAATCATTATTGCCCTGGAAAGTCAATGAACCTTGCTTTACAAGTCTGTTTAAATATCAGTCACAGCATGTCCTACTACAGACATATACTGTGAGGTTTAGATCAGAATGGCATTTAAGTAATTTAGATTTTAAAACAAATTTTTGTGCCAGAAATATTATAAATGACATATAGGTTTTGGATGATATTCTTATTGACGAAATAAAATGTTACACCTTTTTATCTTTCCCATGAAAAAAGGCTACTTGTATGAAGTTTTTATGAAGCAAATTCAGTTACTCAGTGTTCAATGTGTCATACATCTGAGTGTGGTATGTATGGTGTGTTGTATGTATACGTGTCCCATTCTGTCATAAGATGGATTTGTGTCAGATAATAACTGTCCTACATGATGAGACAAAATATCCTAGGTTACTATCAAAATATGGTTTCTTTGTTGAGCCTTTCTAATTAGAATTTTTTGATACTAAAATCTGAGGATCTCTGTCTTAAGCAAGCACAACCCAGTGATTCTGATGCAAAGAGATTATTATAAAGAATTTATTTATATATATATATATTACAAAATATTGCCATAAATTTTAAATGTATTTTATATATTATATAAATATACAAATTTATATATTATATGACTCCTGGTGGTGCTCGGGGACCATACGGGATGCCAAGGATTGAACCCTGGTCAGCCTTGAGCAAGGTCAATGCCCTCCGTGCTGTGCGTGGCTCTGGCCCTCCCAGTGTGCTCTTGGTGGTCACTGGGCAGAAGTCACATGCTCTGTCCTTGGCTAATCCTGCACATGGTTCCTGAGCACAGCTGGGAGCGAGCTCTTAGCTTTTACTTCCCCAAAAGAGAGGGGTGGAAATTATCACAAATGTGTGGGAGTCAGAGGTTAGGTAAGACAGAAAATGGAACAGGGTGCTAATAATTGTCGAGGGTACTAATGCCAACCTAGAACTGAGCATTAAATAGAGGCAAAAGGATACACATGACAACCTTTTAATGTATGTTCTGTAATCCATAGTCTGGAAGGGAAGGAAAAGAGAAAGAGAGAGAAAGGGAAAGAAATAAAGAACATGCCATGGAGGTGGGCTGGGGAAGGGGATGTTGGTGGTGGGAGATGGGCACTGGTGGAGGGACGGGTGCTGGAACACTGTATGACCAAAACCCAAACATGAGCTTTTTAATTGTATATCTTTTTATTTGTATATCTCACGGTGGTATAATAAAATACTTAAAAAAGGGGACTCTGATCCACTGTTGGTGGGAGTCCCGACTGGTCCAGCCCTTTTGGAAAACAATATGGGCATTCCTCTGAAAACTAGATATTGAGCTCCCATTTGATCCTGCAATAGCACTCCTGGGAATATACCCGAGAGACCGGAAAACGCATAGCAGAAACACTATCTGTACTTCTTTATTCATCTCTGCGCTATTCACTATAGCTAGAATCTGGAAACAACCTAAATGCCCGAGAACAGAGGACTGGCTAAAGAAACTGTGGTTATCTACACTATGGAATAATATGCGGCTGTCAGAAAAGATGAAATTATGAAATTTACCTGCAAATTGGATGGACATGGAGACTGTCATGCTGAGTGAAATTAGTCAGAAGGAAAAGGACAGACATAGAATGACTGCATTCATTAATCGGACATAAATAGATACCAGTGTTTTACTAAATGTGGGAAATGGTAATGGCAGATTAAAACTCACCATTGAATATACACAAAGAGACTTAAGTGATAAACTCTAAATATCTGCAGGGCTAGCCACAATGTGTAAAATAAGAGGGAGAGAGATGCAAAGACAGAGAGCGAGACAGAGAGAGAAAGAGAGGAAACTGGGGTACCTGCTATTAAGGCAGCATGGGGTTGGGCGGGAGGGGTGGGGTACATTGGTGGTGGAAATGGGGCACTGGTGGAGGGATGGGTGCTGGTATAGTGTAGTACCAAGAACCAATTATGAACACCTTTGTAATTGTATGTTTCACGGTGGTATAATAAAAAAATTAAAAAAAAAAACAGTGATTTTTTAAAATTTAAATGTTTTATTTAAATATTTGGGGAGGAATTTGAACCACATGTAGCTTTTCTCAGGGGAACTTCCATAGAGCAGCGTGTGCAGCTGGGCCAGCTACCAACAAGGCCAGCACCTCTGCCCCACCCCCTTTCCTCTGCATTGTAGCCTCAAAACCAGTGACGCTGGAGGGCTTATTTATTTTACTGAATTAGCCTCAATTGTGTTACAGAGTTATTCATGATTGAATGTATTCAATCAGGGCCTAAGCAGTAGTACAGAAGAGATGGTACATTGAGTAGAGCTGTCGGGGAGCCACTGGGATCCCCAACGATATCAGGAAACAAGTTCCCTTCTACCTCTGAGGCCAGCAGGCAATGGATGAAAACTCAGGAGTCCAGCGCAGTTCCAAAAGGCTTTTACTAAATACCAATAAAACAAGCTCTGTCACTGTATCACTGTCTTCCTGTTGTTCATCGATTTGCTCGAGCGGGCACCAGTAACATTTCACCACAAATAGTGAAAACAAATAGTTCCCCGTTGAACCCCTTGCACTCCACTGACCACAAGAGCGACTTCCGGCCTGAGTTCACCATCCCAATGAACCCAGAGGAACCCCCACACCATGCTGGCAGTGATCTTCTTAATCCACACTCCACAGCTCTTCAGATCTCCAACCAAGAGATTAATCCAATCTCCAGCCTACAAGGACCCACCCTTCAGAGACCCACCCTTCTAGGAGAGTATTTCAAGCCCAGGAATGCTTGAGCCACAGACGCAGATACCCCAGGCAGAGCAGACACCAGCTCTCCCCATTGCGCTCGGCTGCTCTGCAGCTGCCCGATTTACTTCCACACCCCTCAGAGAACCCTGCAAGCTACTTAGAATATACCATCCACACTGCAGAGCCTGGCAAGCTGTCCGATGCGTATTCAATATGCCAAAACCAGCAATAAAAATGTGTGTCTTCCCGACCCTGAAAGAGCCCTTAATACAGCAACACTAAAGGATCACATGGAAATGTTACTGGCGCCTGCTCGAGGAAATTGATGAACAACGGGATGTCTAGTGATTTAGTGATATATATTTATATATTATATATGTTATATATAATATATAAAATAATATATATTATATATATTTGCAGGGTGGGAAGGTGAGACAATATGTGATGAATATTTAGTAAGAAAGGGAAAGGCCATTGGAATTGCTGTTTGAGTGTTGAAAAAAAATCTTCCCAGGGAGAGCATAATGTGAAAATCTTTTTAGTTTAAAGCTAAAGACAGATGTTTTAATCCTAAAACTTTCACTTGATCACTTGACATCCCGTTATTCATCGATTTGCTGGAGCGGGCACCAATAACGTTTACATTTGACCCTATCATGTGCCAGTGTAGCACAGTGGCATCTGCTTGCTTCAGGAATACAATGAGCCTCAAACTGTTCGTTCAAGGTCTTGACGAAGAAATCTGACCATCTTGGAAGTGGGCAGCCACGTGATCTTTTGACATCCCTTGGGATCCAGTGGGTAATGGCTCTAGTCCAGTGGTCATCTCCAAATCGCATTACATGTCCAGTTCATTTGATTGTCGATGCCTTGGCAAACAAGATAGCTTTGTTGATGGAGGTCGGAACTCCAGACTCCTTCTCTAACTTGAGTGAGTCGTGATATTCCAAACATAGCTCTTTTGATTCCTCTTTGGGAGACCCAAATAGCATTCTAATCCTGCTTTCTTAGGGCCCAGGTCTCTGAGTCGTATGTTAATGCAGGGAGAAAGATGGAGTTGAAGAGATGTGCCCGGAGCCGGAGGTTCTTTGTCCTTTAGCTATTTCTTCGATGCTTTTTGAAGGCATTCCATGCAGTTATTTTCCTCCTGCGCAGCTCAGGTTTTAGGTCGTTCCATCATGTTGACTTCTTGACCTCAGTACACATAACTGCTGCATTCAGAGATGTTTGTTCCATTGAGAGTGAATGGGGCCTCTGGAATTAGTTCATTTTTATGAACATAGTTTAGTTGAGATTCAGCTATAGACCTACTTTCCACATTCTCGAAGTCAGCCAGAATTTGTGCAGCTTGGCTAATGTTTGGTGTTATTAGAACGATGTCATCAGAGAAGTGGAGGTGGTGTAGTTGCCGACCATCTATCTTCACTCCCATTCCTTCCCATTCTATTGTCGCATGATGTTCTGGAGGGTGGCGCTGAAGAGTTTTAAGTAAACTAAAACTTTACTTAAACTAAAGGTCAAGTTTAAAAGGAAGTAAGTATCTATCAGAATGAAGGCTTTCCTTCTTATTGAACGAAGGAATGATGTTCTCGAGGGTGTTGCTGAAGAGTTTTAAGTAAACTAAAACTTTACTTAAACTAAAGGTCAAGTTTAAAACAAAAGGAAGTAAGTATCTATCAGAACGAAGACTTTCCTTCTTTTAGGGCTGTAGAAGAAATTTGCACCAGTAAGATAAGATTGTATACTGAGGGGCTTCTGAGAGAGTTGACTAGTGTTGAGTTGTGCGTGGGAAAGTGATAAAACTGGGGTGTAAAACCACAGAAAGTACCATATAATATGTTACCCTATGTAGATTTACTTCTTATGTCTCTCCTGTCAGGAAAAGAAACATATAAGGCTTCCAGAACCTTGAAGCAGAAAAACTATTACAAAAGAAAACTGTCAGGGAGAAACTTACTTTGTACCATCTGCGTAAAACACAGAGATGTGAATAGAGATCAGTGCATGTAGATACCTTCTAAAGAGATACTTGTGGCCCTAGTTGTAGACTAAGATAATTTTAATGAACTTCACTCTCACACATATCTGAGTAAAACCTATGATGTGCATTGTGTTCATTTGTGAACATTAGGTTAGCCTATCTAAGCCTTTTATTTCTTTTAATGCCAGTATATTATAAGAGATAAGAATAGGTTTTTAATAAAGTGTATATCTTTTTTTCTCTGACTTGATGCCGCTAGTAATTCCTACGGCACATGAAATAAAAGATCTATGACAAATGATTTAAATGAGGACCTATGTTGCAGACAGATTAAGCTATGTTCTCTAGCTAAGAGCAGGAAGAATCTGGCTTTGGGATTCTCAGGCCAGTACTTTGCGTCATTATTAGTCACATCTTTGAGTGGATCTACTTATTTCTTTCCTGGAGCTTCAGGGATATTCTGACTATGCTATAATTGTAGTGCCTGTATCCCCCATTTAAAAACTATGTTTTTTCAGGTAACAGTTTACAAGACTATGAACTTTAGAGACACACTTTTATTTCTGTTTTGATTTTTATTTAAAATAATTAAATTGCCATTTTATTGAATCACGATGAGATATACAGTTACAAAGTTGTTCATGATTGAGTTTCAGTCATATAACGTTCCAACAGTGTTCCAACACCAGTCCCTTCACCAGTGTACAATTCCCACCACCAGTGTTTGCTTCCTGCCACTGCATTCCCTACCACCTGCCTCTATGACAGACACTTTATCTGTCTGTCTGTCTGTCTGTCTGTCTGTCTGGCATCTGGGCTTGCATACTGGTACTGAAAGGTTATCGTGTATCCCTTTACCTACTTTTAGCACTCAGTTCTTGTCCAGAGGGTACACACTTTAATATGTCTTCAAAAAGAAGAATTGGTAACTGACTTAATTACAGAAGTGCAAGGAAAGCAAAAAAAAAGGAAAAAAAAAGTTTGGTGTTGTCTAGACTGCAAGAAAATATTGCTGAAATAAGCTCTCAGTGGGCCTTTATTTCTTTTACTTATGAAGTATGCTGTCTGTTTGGAATTGCTGATTATAATATCGACTCATAAGATATGCTGATGATTTTTAAGTGGATGTTCTTCAGTGGGTTTCACAATTTCTGATTGAATATACTTCTGATAATTGTGGTGTCACAGATGCTTTTTTTCCCCTTCTTTTTAATTGCTACACACAAGCATTTGGAACATATATAAGGTTGTACGTCAAAACTCAAAAAAGATTGCCATAACATTTTTAATGTATGTCATTTGAGACTGAAAACAAGGAATGAGAAATAAAAGTTTTATGAAATATTTCTTACTTAGAGTAAAATTGCAACTGTACTACTTTTCTGAAAATTATTGTCACTAACTGTTGAAAGATAGACTTGACATTCTATATTATTTTTTATTTAGTCACTTTTTAGTTTGTTTTTCTCATATTGAGTCATGCTAGTTAGAATGAAATCATTTTTTTCTGGGGTATTTTATTAACTAAACTTCACACTACATTCTATTGAAGCATCTTTCTCATGTTTTATATACTGCAGAAAGTAATTAAATATTGTGACATGAGATGTTTCAAATAAGGTATCTACCATACAAACATCTCTGAATGTAGCAGTTTTGTGTATCTAGGTCGAGAAGTCAACATGATGAACCATCTAAAACCTGAGCTGAGCAGGAGGAAGAGAGCGGCATGGAATGTCCTTCAAAAGCATCGAAGAAATAGGTAAAAAGACAAAGAACCTCCGGCTCCGGGCACATCTCTTCAACTCCACTGTTCTCCCTGCATTAACATACGCCTCAGAGACCTGGGCCCTACGAAAGCAGGATGAGAATGCTATTCGGTCTCCCAGAGAGGAATCGAAAGAGCTATGGTTGGAATATCACGCCTCACTCAAGTGAAAGAAGGAATCTGGAGCTCTGACCTGCATCGCTGTTCCAGAGTCAGGGACGCCTCTTGTTTGCCAAGGCATCGAAAATCAGATGGGCTGGATATGTAATGCGATTTGGAGATGACCACTGGACTAAAGCCATTACCGACTGGATCCCACGGGATGTCAAAAGATCACGTGGCCGCACACCTACAAGGTGGTCAGACTTCTTTGTCAGGACCCTGAACGAACGGTTTGAGGCTCTTCATATTCCTGAAGCAAGCAAATGCCATTGGGCTACACTGGCACGTGATAAGGTCAAATGGAAATGTTACTGGCGCCTGCTTGAGCAAATCGATGAATAATGGGATGTCAAGTGATCAAGTGATGGTATCTACCAAAGAAAGGTTGTAAATTGCTGATGGAAATTCGGCTTTATTACATCTGTCTGTCATCGTTTTTTTTTCTTTAACCTTTTTTGTGGACTCCCTTCTTCATTTTCATAAGTTCCCAGACTGTTAGTTTTAATTTCCTTGTTAACCACCACTTAAAGATATATCCTGTACTTTTAATATTATATCCCTTTTTTAACTTATGGTGTTGTCCTATACAGAAACCAGGTATGGTTTTCTTTTATTACATTTTAGTGACTTTCAATTGCTCTGGCCAAAAGATATGATAATGGTTGATTCAAAACCATTACCTGGTCTTTGGCCTCTGTCTTCTTGATCTCTCTGTTATTTGGTTGACTCTAATTTTGCTCCCTGGTTCTCCCTGCCACTGCTTTTAAACTAAAATACAATGTCACTGTCATTTATTTTTATGCTACTTACTATCATATTGACATTTCCAACCTCGTCTATACTGAGAATGAATCTTTGTCCATTTATCATAACCTTACACCAATGTCTTTGACAAACTTATATCATTGCATTGTAAGTCTTTGTTTACCTGTCTTCTATCACATTGCATTACTGAAAATAAGCTTCTTAAGCCCAAGGATTATGTCTTCTTTTGTGCCTTATTCTCCCTAGACAGGCACATATAAATAGTTATGTGATGGTTAAGTGAATGTGGATAACTTTGTTCTTTAAGCTAAAAGTAATTCAAAAGACATTATTATGAACCATGATAATATAAAGGGCACTAACTGTTACATTTCTTAAGGTTAGACCTGGCACAAATTAAGTACTTCTCGGTATTCGATACTTTAGATATGAAGAAGGGTTAGTGATGACTATCACAAGTAAAAGGGAACTTGATTTGAATATTTACCCCAGAAAAATAAGTAGGGGATACCAAACAGGAAAGATCTGGTAATTGCCTTGTGCTAAAGACCTGGGAGTTTAAGTCTGTCTTTATAGGAGCCTGGTAATTATTTTTCCCTCTGAGTGGTTGCTCTGTTTATAGTATTGATGAGAAATTGTCAGGTATCTTTGTAATTAAGAGACATTTACTACTATAGTCATAAAGAATTTGCATTGCAGGATGAAGGGTACAATTATTTGACAAGTGTAAATCTGGTTTAGATTGATGTTCTGGCATCATTATTGGAAAATTGTCAGGTGATGTGTCTTCAGTAAAAGTTGTTAAGAAGCCAATAGTTGCAAGGATATTTCGGAAAACTGACACTAGGTTGTGAAAATTCATCAAATTAAGTAAATTCAGGAGGTAAAATTTGAAACAGAAAGGAAAACACAGTTATTGAATCTGTCTCTTTGTAATATATTTTTTAGGGTTTTTTTTTTGTTGTCATTGTTTCTGTTTTGTTTGGGGGGTCACACCTGACTGTCCTCAAGATTTGTTCTGACTGTGCATTTGAGATTTACCCTGGCAGTACTGAGGGCACCAAATGAGGTGCTCAGGATCCAACCTGGATTGGCCATGTGCAGCAAAAACACCCTACTGTTTGTGCTACTGCTCCAGCCTCAGATTTCAGTTTTAATTGAATATAATCCTTATTTTGCGAACCTAGACTTGAGAATCTTTAGAACTGGCATTTCAAATAATATTTTTGAGAGACAAGTTCATGTCAAACAATGACATTGACAGTGAATTCTGAGTAAAATTTCAAATCTGAGGATTATGACATTCATGCAAGTTTGACTTTTGTGCAGTGGCATCGATAATTTCCTCTAGGACTGGTGAATTTATATGATAGTTCAGCAGGCCAAGTAAACTTAATTATGAAGAAAAATAGCATTCTGATTTTATTTGCCTCTTGCTAGTGGCAGAATAGGAAATTCAAATTTTGGGAGGAACAGTTGCTCCACCAGCAATAATATTGCTAAGAAGTTAAAACTCAGAAGTGTTAAAATTTCTTGAAAGTAAAAAATATAAGAATTTATCTGATACTTTAAACTTTACCAGGGGGGACTCCAGGATATAGAAACATGTTCCAAATACCATAAAGGGCATGGGTATTTGACTCAGTGGTAGAGTCCAGTATATGAGACCGTGGGCTCAAAACCCAGCACCATCATAACAAACCAAGAAAAACAGTATTCCAAATATTTTTTCCTTTTGTAAAAAATGTTTTTATTGAATTGTCATTATTACAGAGTAGCAAAGATATTTATGATTGAATTTCAGTATATTGTTCCAACACCAATCCCTTCACCAGTGGCCTTTCCCCTCCACTAATGTCCCCAGTTTCCTCCCCACTCCCCAGCCTGCCTCTCGCAGGCACTTTCCCATTGTCTTAGTGTGCTCTTTCCTGACTTATCATCCCTTCTGCCAAGCTTCCTACTAAAGACCAGTTCTCCTTCCCCTTGTTTCTATTGCATGGGGCATTTCATAATGCCCTATGAGGGTTTTTTTTAAATATCCCACATGTGAGAGAGATCATTTGTGTGTGTTTCTCTCCCTCTGACTTCACTCAACATGACACTCTCCAGGTGTATCTATGTTGCAGCCAATGGCATGGCAATCTTTTCTTAAGACTGAGTAGTGTGCCACTGTTTAGTTGTACTATTGTTTGTTTATCTAGACATCTGTTCATGTGCTTTTGGGGTGTTTCCATACTTTTGGTGATTGTTTTAGTGCAGCAGTGAATATAGGAATGCAGTTGTCTTTCCGATTTTTGGTTTTGGGCTCTTGGATTTTATTCTGAGAGTGCAGTTTTTGGTAATATGGAATGTCATTTCTCGTTTGAGGAATGTCCATATTGAATTTAAAAAGGTGGAATAGTTGACAAATTATAACAGCAGTGAATGAAGGCCCCTTTTCCCCAAATTCTAGACAGCACACGTTGTTGTTATTTTTTATGTTATTTTTTATGACTGACAGTCTCTGTGGTGTGAGAGTATCCAAATATCTAAAAAATCTGGTTTTGTTAAATCTCATTAAATGTTTAATAATACATAGGATATTATCCATAGGCTTACTAGGGAAAAAATTAATATTGGCTGCCAGGATAATATAAAGTCACTTTAAATTGAAGTGAAGGCATATCATTATGTTTATAATAAGCCAAATTTTAGCAAGCAGTTACAGCAAGTGCAGTTTTTTTTAACTGTTTCACAGCTATTAACTTATTTCATCTTCTATCAGACATGTGAAGTAGTTATTATCTGCTTTTAATTGAAGTGCAGGAAGTTCAAGTAATTTGCCATTAGTCATACAGTTGGTATGCCCTAGAGTTGCGATTTTCAACTGGACATTTGATATATTTTGTGCTTTTAAACACTTAAAATTACTCCTTTGTTATGTGCAATTTGAAATTTCTTTTGCTTATAAATGATCCATATTGCTAGTTATTTTCAAAAGACAAGGCACAATTGATATAGATATACCCATATAGCTACAATTGATATGAATATCTGTCTCAAAGGTAGAAATATAAGTTTTTTTGACAGATTTATACAAGGAGGACATTAGGTTCCAATGTCTTTGATAATTTGGTCACCTACTTTAAAAAACTAAAACCATAATATAGACTTCAGGCTGAAAAGGTTAGAAGGGACAACGAAGGCCATTTCTTATTAATTAAGTGGTATGTGCACCAGGAAGAAATTACACTACTAAACATATATCCACCCAACGAGAGGCCAGCAAAATACATAAAAAACTGCTAAGAGACCTCAAAGAAGACATTAACAGTAGCACAATAATAGTTGGACATTTCAACACTGCTCTATCAACTATAGATAGATCAACAAGACTGAAACTCACCAAGAAAATATTGGCCCTGAAGGAAGAAATGGAAGAAAGAGAGCTAGTGGATATATACAGGGCTTTTGACGCCAAAAAAGCTGGATACACATTTTTCGCTAGTGCACATGGAACATTCTCCAAGATAGACCACATGCTGAGCCACAAAGCATAACTCAATAAAATAAAAATAAAAAAGATGGAAATTGTGTCAATTATCTTTTTAGACCATGATGCACTGAAAATGGAAGTTAACCATACACAGAAACAGGGAGTCAAACCAAACACCTGGAACAAACCAAACAGCTCAGTGTTGAACAACCAATGGGTCATAGAAGAAATCAAACAGGAAATCCAAAGATTTCTGGAAACAAATGAAAATGAAGACACCAACTATTAGAACTTGTGAGACATGGCAAAAGGCGTGTTAAGAGGGAAGTTTAGAGCTCTGCAAGCATTCATCAGGAAACAAGAAAGGGCCCACACAAATAACCTGACTACAGAGCTGAAGACATTAGAAAAAAGACCAACAAAAGGAGCCCAACCCAGGCAGAAAAAGGAAATAATAAAACTTAGAGAGGAAATCAATGAGTTGGACACCAAAAAAACAATCCAAATGATTAATGAAACCAAGGGCTGGTTCTTTGAAAAAATAAACAAGATTGACAAACCATTGGCAAGACTTATAAGGACAGGAAAAGAGAGAACCCAAATAAACAGAATCAGAAATAAAAAATGGTGACATCACAACAGAAACCATAGAAATCCAAAAGATTATCAGAGATTACTTTGAGAGCCTGTATGCAGTGAAACACGAGAACTAGAAGAAATGGATAAATTCCTGAGGTTCTATAACCTCCCACGGCTGAAACAAGAAGACCTGCAATACCTGAATAAGCCTATCACCATCGAGGAAATTGAAACAGTAATTAAAAGTCTGCCCAAACACAAAAGCCCAGGTCCAGACGGATTCACTAGTGAACTCTACCAAACCTTTAAGGAGGACCTGCTGCCAGTCCTTTTCAAACTCCTTCAGGAAATAGGAGAAACAGAAACACTCCCAAACAGCTTCTACGAGGCACATATCACCCTGATACCCAAAGCAGGGAGAGACAATACAAAGAAGAAAACTACAGACCAGTATCCATGATGAACACGGATACTAAGATCTTCAACAAAATACTAGCAAACAGAATCCAAAGACTCATCAAGAAGATTATACATCATGACCAAGTAGGATTCATCCCAGGAATGCAAGGATGGTTCAACATTCGCAAGTCAATCAACATAATACATAATATCAATGAGAGAAAAATAAAAACCATATGATCCTATCAATAGACGCAGAGAAAGCATTTGACAAGATCCAGCATCCGTTCATGATTAAAAAGCTCCAGAAAATGGGAATTGAAGGGACTTTCCTCAAGATAGTCACAGCTATCTACCAA
>JAJIBD010021898.1:0-72930 GCA_021461705.1 Cryptotis parvus | reverse complement strand
GGGAAAGGAACCCTAGCTCAATCCCCCACGGAAGCACGGTGAATTTCGCAAGCCAAGACCAGCATAGCCTAAGGCTTGAAATAGGCTTCTCTCTAGGGTGGGTCTCTGAAGCTGGTCTCAAGATTGGTTTTTTTTTCTTGGGATGAGCTCTGACGCTGAACTGCGGAGACCGGAAATGAAAGTCCAAAAAGCTAAAGTCACGGGAATTCGTAGAGATGGAGCTGGGCTCCCTTTCCCCCCCACCTCTGCTTCCCATCCGGAGGCCTGGTGGACCACTCCCCCAAACTGCTCCCAGGCTGTAGACCATGAAACAGAGACACAGATACAAGGGAAAAGAGCTGCTACAGCTCCCTGTGCGCGACTTGATCATCAGGCGTCCAGGAGGAATAGCCACTTCTGCCTTGGCCTGCCAGCCCAATGAAGTCTTGCAAGAAACCAGAGGAAGCCCCACAGCATGACGCCAGCCATTTTCAACATCTGGAAGCCACAGCTTGTCAGAGCTCCATCGAAGAGAGAAGCCGATCTCAAGCCCTGCTCATTAGAGCCCCCACCTAGAGAGAAGCTGATTTCAAGCCAGGTATGCTGTTCTTAGTGAATTTCGCCACTAAAGAACAGCACACCTAGGCTTGTAATCAGCTGGAATTCACTGGGCTTTTTATGCAGATGGAGCTGGGGTCCCACCCCCACCTCTGTCCTTCCAGGAGACACTGGTTGATATGCCTACGAATTGCTCTGGGCTGTAGGTTCAGAGACACAAATACACTGGGCAGAGCTGCTACCGACTCTTCCTGTGTCTGCTGATCATGAGCCACCAGGAGGATTCGTAGGTTCTGGCCTTGTCCCGCCACACAAATAGAGCCTCAGAAAAGGACAGAGGAACCCTCATAAAAAGGACAGAGAAATCCCCCCACATGGTTTTTCAAATAAAATGATAAAAATCTTTTTTATGTTATGAAAACTGAAAATGATTTTTGGAGTTTTGATATAGTAGTTCTCATCTAAAGCTTTTTGGATGGTGTGGACATTTCAATGACATTAATTTTGTAATGCCTGATTGTACAACGTTTTTGCTTTTGTGTCCTCTTCATTTTCTTTCACTGATGATTTAGAGAATTCTCATTATGAGATCACCTCACCCTTTATTATACTTCGTTCTAAGAATTATTTTGGCTTCAGTCATGGAGTCTAGTACACTCTCTCTTGCTGATAGTTTCCTGCTAGTTTACAGAAATTCAGTGTACAGAAATTCAATAGACCTTCTTTCTTATTTTATGAGCCATATGTCTTTTATATTTAATTATACCTAATATTTTGCTTAAAATTCTTAGTACAACATGGATCAATAAATTATCTATCCATAAATATTATAGCTGAAGGATAGACATAGTTATAAATTTCAAACAGTTGCAGATTTAGGAAAAATTCTTGGTTTATCAATTTGATAGAGAATAGATATTAGTAAAAACGGACATTCTTTCTTGTATCTTACAGAAACTATATTTATCTTATTACTGTTGGTGTTAGCTGTGAGCCTGGTGTGTATGATGCTTGTGTGTATGTGTGTGGATATTTGTATATATATACATATATATATATACACATATATATAATTTTCTTATTATATAAAGCTTATACTCTCCTTTTCACACAATGGTTACATTGAGGCCTGCACAAAAGATTTAACTGATGGAATATTAAGCTAACGACTTAACACCAATGCACACTAAATTACAATTTTACTTCCCCATCCCTTTGATGTTTTTTAAAACTAAGGTACATGCACTTTGCCTCTGTGTGCTCAGGATATATTTAAAACAGTTTAACTTTAATTTATTTTATGTAATTAATTTATATATTTATTTATTTTGCTTTAAGGTCACACCCAGCAATGCTCAGGATTTACCTCTTGCTCTGCACTCATGAAATTACTCCTGGCGGTGCTCAGGGGACCATATGGGCTGCCAGAGATGGAACCGAGGTTGGCCATCGCAAGGCAAAGGCAATCCCTGCAGTGCTATCGCTCTGGCCCACCCTTATTATAAGGTCTTCCTATTTTTACTTCTTTTTTCTCTGAGTCATCATAGTTTCTACAATTTACACACAGGATTCAAATAGTAAAGCATTCTGAGACTTTAGATGGATTTAAATGTCCATGCATGAAAGATGGATATAATTCATGATCTCTGTGCGTAATCAGTATACTTGTTCTTTGTTAAAGCCATCCCTTCAAGATTTCTTAGAAGGATAGCATGTGTTAATGGATGATTAGACATTGTTGTCTAAAATTCTCTATTACACCTCAGTTCTCTGAAGGACACCATTGCTAGATAGATTTTTCATAACTGATTAGCAATCCTCCCTGACACCTTAATTTTTAAATAATTTTTTCCTATTTCCTTTTTGACCTGAAAATTTTCTGATCAAACTATACTGTTAGGCTTTTTGGGAACTTTCTGTTGTTAATATTTTATATTTTTCTGCTTTTCCAATTTTTTCTCCTCCATTTTAAAAATTCAATTATTATGTCTATGGTGTGATTAGATTCCTATCATTAGGAATATACAGAGTTCATGAATATATCAATGTTTAGTAGTGCAACGGTGGGAAAGATACTAAATTAGTGATTTGAAAAAAAAATTGCCCCTTTTCCTCTTCCATTTAAGGATTCTATAATATAAGAATCTGTCTACCTGAATATATCTTTGAAGATTCAAAAAGCAACCTTCACTCATTGTTTGGTAAATTTATTTTATTTAAAACTGTTTCTAGTGCCCTCTCCTTGAGTATACTTCCTCATTTCAGGAGATCATTGATGTTTAAAACTCTCAGGAATATTTTAGTTCTAGATTCATCCTTTATCACCTTCAAGAATCTTTAGCAACTTCTAAAATGTACAAGTATATTAGATATCGCCAGGTGCACCCTGAGAGGCCCGTGGCACTTTAGCGTGACACAGAAAATCCCCAGAACTGCAAGAGCTGAGCTGCACAGCAATGTTGGGCCCTTGCGCTGAAGCTGTGGTTTATGCCCTAGAAGAGACTCATTTGTAGGCTTCCAAAGCACTGCTTTGGAGTGCCTGGGTGTGGAGTGGGGAGGGGAGGGACCCATAGTCTCTACACAGTAAGAACATCATAACAAAATGGAACGGAGAAGGTCAATTTAGAATTTCTTCATTTTCCTAGCTTGTGATTTCTGTGGGTGGCCATCCTCACAGTTCTATTCCCCAGTCAGACTTAGCCCAGCAGTGCAGCCTTACTTACGCCTTGCAGGGCTAAACTGGCTGTGCTCAAGACAGGACTTGGTGCAGGCAAGGCATGTGCCCCAATCCTTCGACCTATGCCCCCAATTTCCTGATACTTACAGGTTCTGCCAAATGAAGGAGTGTTCATCATACTGAAAGCCTTATAGAAATTGTTAATAGCTTATATCTGTAACCTGAACTGAAGGGCATAAAACTGAAATGGACTAGAGGTAATACAATGCAATCGTAATGTGCCTTTGAACCTTGGGAATAGCTGGCAGGGATCCAGTGGTGTGTTGCATGTGCAAGGCCCTAACTGAAATCCCTGATAATCTTTCATCCCCCAAATTCTGCTAGCAGCCCCCAGAAGTGCCCAACATGACTGGGATCCATCAAAACTAAGAAGACCCCTATAGATATTCAATAAAATTTGAAGAGTACAATAAATAGAAAAATATCACTGTAAAATTATTAGTAATTGCAAACAGCTAACATTAAAATGAAAAAGGTCAATATTATAAATAAATTAAGAATCACTTGATCACTTGAATCCCGTTATTCATCGATTTGCTCAGTGGGCGCCAGTAACATTTCCATTGGACCCTATCGGCGTGCCAATGTAGCCCAATGGCATCTGGTTGATTCAGGAATATGAAGAGCCTCAAACCGTTCCTTCAGAGTCTTAACAAGGAAGTCTGACCATCTTGTAGGTGGGCGGCCACGTGATCTTTTGACATCCCGTGGGATCCAGTCGGTAACGGCTCTAGTCCAGCGCTTGTCTCCAAATCGCATTACATGTCCAGCCCATCTGATTTTTCGATGCCTTGGCAAACGAGACAGCGTCCCTGATTCTGGAATAGCGGACGGGGGTCAGAACTCCGATTCCTCCTCTCACTTGAGTGAGACGTGATATTCCAAGCATTTTCCAAACAAATTAAGAATAGCACTGTAATTAACATTTTAAATTAAAAATATATGAAATATACTGGAAAACACTATCCTCAGCAATTTAAGTAACTAGAGGAAGTTGAGGAATTGGTTTAGAGACATGTCTGTGGAACAAATACGTCCCAACATGTTTCCCTGTGTTGGAGATATGAAGTCAGGCTAGAGGACAGATATTGCCTATTTCACAATCTGACAAAGACTAAATTCAAAACATCTATGGCCAACAAGTTCGCTGAGCTGGTGCTGGCAGTAGATCCAGGGACCTTTGGGGTTGGAGCCCCGAGAGGAGCTCAGTGCCCTTGTCAGGAAGACCCCCAAAGGGGCTCCCAATAAGCCTCACCTGCTGCCTGGTTCGAATCCATCCCTGCTCAATCACTCTCGACCACAAGAGCCTTCTGTGGAAGAGGACTAGGACCCAAAATAGGGCCGGGTGCACATCAGTCAGCTGCTACCTTGAATTGCTGCTGCCTGAGCTACAAAACTAATAGCATAATCTGTGCTTTATGAACTGTCTTTCTGTTCCTAAGGGCGCTTTCCGTTTCACTTAATTTGTAAAAAAAAAATTTTCTTTTGTGTGTGTGTGTGTGTGTGTGTGTGTGTGATATCTATGTGTCTGTGTGTCTTTGTGTGTGTTTACCCCACGCAGAGTTCTCAGCAATTACTCCTGACTCTGAGCTTGAGTCAATCCTAGGGGTTGGGGAAAATTATGGGATGCCGAGTATACAACCGGGTTGACCTCAAGTAAGGCAGGCGCATCCTCACTGCACTATGGCTCTAGGGCCTGGTCTGACCTTTGATGAGGGCAAGGGAGAGGAAAGCAGGAACGTGCACCACATTTAGGAATATGGCATTGCTGGATACGTTTTCCTGATCCTATTGAAAACAGGAACCTGGAATGAATGTGGGTGTTGGGGGTGCCTTATTTAGGGAACTGAAAAGGCTGGAGGGCTTGTGAAAAAAATGTGTCTGCAACAGGGAAGACACTGTGTGGCCTTGGCCTCCTCAGAGAAAATGTGATCTACACACATGCCTCAACGTGGTCTAAGGATTGGTTATTAAAATTTACTTCAAAGGCAATGAGCTTTGGGAATGCTTGAACATGGTAATGGAGACTGGAGTTAAATGCTACAGCTCATTGAAAGCCCACATTTATATGGCCAGTGGCCCACTCATAAACCAAGAATATAAACTCTATACATCCTAGGCCAGGGTCTATAGAGAAAGAGGATGCGAGCCCAAGGAGGGTCCATGGTATCAGTTCTGCCCAAGTCCAGGAATTCCGTCAGACAACGAGGTCGGGAACCGGGGACACCCAGGAAGCCATTGAGCTTCCAGAGGGCTCAGGGATCTCAGAAAGAACAGACATGGCACAAGAAGAAGAGCTAAAAGGCAGGGCAGGTAGGGCAGAGGGACTCAGGGTCCCGAGCGGGTGGGGCCTGTGATGTCATCACTCTGCTGTCCCCTGCCCACATTCCAATCCCCTTATGATGTAAGCAGGCAGGGCTATAAATATCCATGGCCTGGTTGCTCAGCGCTCATTTGCCCCAGGCAAGCTGCCGAGCATACATGGATATCGTTGACCTTACTAGCCCGCCCTGTCCCCCAACCCAACCTCAAAACACCTTCCCCATTCACCTGTACCTTGTCCTACTCCTTCCCTTCCTCCAATGTGTTTTGTCCACCGCATGTTTGTTGCACCACCACTGGTTTTCTCGGTCTGATCACCATCAGGTGAGTACACGGGGAGAGCTCCTAAGGAATTTAGTGGCAGGTTGAGTTTGGTCGATTCAGGGGTACACTGAGTTTGGGGAATCTGAAACAGGCCAGAACATCGTCCTCTCCGAGTCTAGAGAAATTGGCTCATGGGTTCAGCAGGACCCTTGGCAGGGCTTTGCCAGCAATATCACGTGTAACCTAATAAGCAGATTCAACCGATTTCAGCGTCTCGGAAAATTTATCAAGGGAAAATTTCCAGAAGGAAGTTCACTGAATTACTTGGATGCTTGGATGAAAATCCTGGGTGCCTACAAAGGGCCGAGAGGAAAATCCCTGGGTACCTACAAAGGGCCCATAGACTCACCGTCTTCTGTTGGATTCTAGCTTCCCAGGAGAGCCCGCCAAACAAGGAGAGTCCATCGCTGGAAGAGAGCCCGCCATGGGAAGAAGGCCCACCATAGGAGGACAGCCTGCAGGTACAGATGGCACAGCAGGCAATGTAAGTAGCTGCCATCTCTGCCCGAGCTCTCTAGTTCCTTGCTATCAAACCTCAAGCCAAAAGCAAAGAGGATGTCAATGTAGACATGATCCCTCTGGTAAGTCAGGGCTTTGGGAGAGACATGGGTGGCCAGAGAGGCAGAGCCCGGGAATGTGGGTGATTCCCTCTTACCCAGCAATAGGAGGAAGCCTGGCCGTGTGTGCTGCCCATCAGGTGGGCTTCGGCGATGGGATAGGCCACCTGTCTATTAACTTCGTTAAAATTGCCCCAGGGCTACATCCTGAGTTCTATGGGAGGGAGTGGTTGAGCTTTCTGGAGATTCTGAAGTCCCAAGATATGGTCTGAAGGACCTTTATCCTGGAAGCAGGCAGATCTGTGAGTCTTGGCCATTGAGTTTGCGGGCAGAACTTTGTGACTCTAGGCACGGAGCTGGCCTGGCACTTCTCTGAACCCTGAATGAGAATTTCTGCTGTTGCTTCCCTGACCTAGAGCCTCTTTTGCTTCCCCAGTGAGGAGACTCCGTTATACCATCTGGAGAGAGGAGCGCATAATCCAGCTCTGCGGGGAAAGGTGACTATTCTCTGGCCTTCCCTCCAGATCCAATTCCAAGGCCGTGGTGGTGCCAACCTTGGCCAGGGGTGCGTAGAGCAATGGGGAACAGGCTGAAGATTGAGACCCTCTCAATTGTGACGCCACGGATGAGGGGCCTAGGAGGCGTCATATTTCCAGGGGTTTCTCTCCGGGGGTGGGTTTCATACTCACTCATCCTGGCTTCACACCCGTCTTGTGTGTCTTCTCAGACACCAGAACTGGCACCAGCATGGCACTTTCTGCCAAATGCCATCAAGAGTCTCAGCGGTCAGGGCAGTGCCCAACTTTTTACCTATTTCTCTCTAGATCCATTGCTCACCGCGATGCCCTCCTCGCTACCTCTCAGGCTCGCTCTGACCATTCTCCAATTCGTCCCCTGCTCCTGCCGCTGTCCTCGGCTGACAACACTAATGGCTGCTCCACATGCCCCAGAGAGGGAGGGCACAGCGCCCATCCCGGAGGATGCACACCCTTCCTCCCAAGTCCAGCCTGCCCCCTCGCAGTGTCATCTAGAAGAGGGGCAGTGACCGCCAAAGGCAATGCCCAGACTTGTTCTAGAGTTCAATCCTTTTTGAATCACCGGGGAAGAGGACAGGGCAGACATCGCGGAGGACAGGGCTTTCCCCCAATCCGAGGCTATATAGGGCTAAGACATATGACAACCTGGTTCCGCCTCTGTCCAGACCTCGTCGGAGAAATTCATGTGTACTTACCCCCATTGGTGAGGCCGAGGACTGGGGGTCCCAGGATTCCTCCTCCGACGAGGAGGAGTCACTTGTATCCATCACGGACGGGGAAGGGTCACATTACTCTGCTTCTGATGAGGCCGGGTCCCTTTCCTGAGTGAGGGAGGAGGAGGAGCTCCCGACATAGTGGTGCCTACCTGTATCCCAGCGGTGAGCCCCTTCCCTCCCTGCATCAGGCGGCCCGGGGAGGTGCGCAGAAAGAGGAAACGCCGCCAGGTGCGGTTCAACTTAGCAGCGGCACCTGAAAGGCGTCCCCGCAGAGCCCTCCGATGCCTGAGGAAGCTGTGTTGTTTCTCTGTTCCCGAAGAATAAACTGAGTTCTTATCCTTACGACTGTGGTGGCTCGCTGGGTCCTTCTTGATGCAGAAAGGAGGCGGAGGGGTGCAGTCACTCGGAGTGTTCACCAAAGGGAAGGACGGGGGCGATACACAGCCCCTGAGTCTCCCTAAGCGAAGGGGGTCCCATTATTCCGTATCGGGTGAGGAGGGGTCCCCTGAAAACCTAAGCGAGGAGGAGGAGCCCCCGAGACAGTGGTTCCAACCTATTTCCCCCAGTGAGCCCCTTGCGCCCTGCGTAAGGCGGCCAGGGAGGCTGGCAGGAAGAGGACACGGCGCCATGTTCGCTTCAGCGCACCAACGGAACCACGTTCCAATGGAGATCTCTTCCTCGGTGCTGGAAGATGCGTGTTTTGCTGGGATACGCGCCCCGAGGTATAAACAGTTCATTTCCCCTAAAACTGTGTTGTCTTGCTGGGCCCTTCTTAATGCAGAAAGGAGATGAGGGTGCTGTTCCCTGAAGGGAAGGATGGTTGATACAGCCCCGAGTCTCCCGCTGTATCGAGGGGCTGCTTTGGAGGGCAGAGCTGATGCCTCCCCACTCCCCCTGCGGACATTGGAGCCATCGGAGGCTGCACGAAAAAGGACTGTGGCCATTACCCGCCGCACCCCCATGCACCTTCTATGGCCCCTGCAGCAAGAGGATCAAGGGTTACGTTGCTCCCCAGAAGCAGAAAGAGTGATCTGAAGGGGTGAGGTCCAGCAGCAGAGGCAGACCAGGGGCATCTGTGTGTGGGCCTGGTGAGCTGAGCGCAGTGATGAGCCTGGCCGGTGACGGGGAGGCCTCCTCGGGAGAAACTCTGAGTCCCTCGGAAGCGTAGCTTGAGAGCCCTGCCTGTACGTTTCTCCATTTTTTCTGGTCTTTAATGTAGAGGTTTCAAAGTTTGTTTTTATTCAACTGTATAGCAAGTATAAATGAAGTTTCTATTTCCACCACAACCTTAATAACAAGATGTTTTCAGTCTTTTGCTGTGCCATTCTCACAGGTGTCACATAAAACCTAATTATTTTAATCCGTATTTCCCTGATATAAGTGATAGGAATCACTTTCTCATATATCCTTTTTAGGAAAGTGCCTGTTCATCTCCTCTACCCACTTTTTTTATCTCTTACTAAGTTTTTTTTTTTGTTATTCAACAACATGAATGCTTTAAATCAGCTTGGGTATTATCTCAACCTGATATATTGTGTTCTAATATTTTCCCCCATTCAGTGGAGTGTCGGGGCGCTGCCAGGGTCCCCAACAGTGCCGGGAAGCGAAGTTCCCTTCTACCTCCGAAGCCGGCGGGGAATGGATGAAGACTCAGAAATCCGATGCAGTTTTAAAAGGGCTTTACTATCACAGGATCCATTATACAATCCAAGAGCAGGGAAAACCTCCCGACTCTGGGTTCCCGGTAGGCCCCAGCCAGGTGTAGGCCAAGATGGCTGCCACCATGTGTTGAGGCCCAACATAGAATGGAGAGGAGGAAGCAGGAAAACACCAAGGGAAGCCGAAATGGCCAAAGGGGAAAAAAGAGAGAGAGCTTCTTTCTTCTTACAGCTTATTTTATAGCTAGAACTCCGCCCAAACTCCCAGCCCAGCTAATTCTAGGTTGGGCTATCTAGAGATGAAAACAGGAAAATAGCTTTATAGAAATGTAGAAACTTCAGGAGACCATATGGTTGTTTACAAGGACCCAGAGATAATTCAAAGCCTCCTAGCAGAGCTGGGGGAAGCTATAAGCTAAATGTAACCTCCCTGGCAGGAAGGATCAAATGCCCTCAGGTAATTTCTCCCAGCACCTCACCTAATATCTTGAGCCAAGATCTGCCTGGAATTGCCTTTATAGGGTAGAAAGGGGGGTTTCTGAGATGGCATGTCTCTCTACCAAAGGCTAATACTAATGCCAGTTAAATATTTCTCCAAGCCTTCACAAGAGTCTCGTCTACTTCATGGTAGTTTTGTATTTTAGTTACCTTTGAGCTATCAGGGAGCCATGCTTGCTTGCTTGGAGGCAAACAGCATTTCTCTCTGGTCTAATTGCTTAGAGATCCAACGTGGCCAGGCAAATATGCTGGTAAGATCTAGCTAGTCCCACGATGATTGTGGTAGCATGAGAGAATATTTATACCAGCCAGTACAGAATACATGGTCAGATAAGACTGCCACATTCAGACTACCCCCCCTATCTATGAAGTGACCTGCAGGGAGGCAATCCAGGACAGATGCAGAGGCCTAGGCTTTTAGGTGTCCTGCAACAGTGGAGTATAATTTTGTTTTAATCAGAATTTATTTTTCAACAGAGGAAAGTATTTGTTGGAATTCTGTCTATTTTTATTATCTTTATCAATGATATCAAGTCCTTCAAGATGCATCAGAATTCTGCCAAATCCTCTTTTGTTGGGTTCTGAGCTGCTAGCCTTAGAAAGTGCCTGACTAGGCACTTTCCTGCCTAAGTTCCTAAGGGCAGGACATAGAAATGGGCCCTGCCCATATAGTTACACCCCAACATCTGTGCTTATCAGAGCTCAGGTGAGGCAGAATGTGCCTGGTCTTCAGACCTCTGATCACAGGGATATGTCAATCAATGATCCTTACCTTGCAAATGCTAAATCTGTGATAATCTTTTGTTGTAAAGATTGTTATCTGTTACAATGGCTCAGGAGCTTGCAAATACCTGGTAATTTGTGCTTGTAACCCCTCCACCCAAATATTGTATAAAAGGTTTAAACCGTGTTCAGTAAAAATGTGTACTGCTACCCAGAATTCCCCAATGTGTCGGGTGTCTTTCTTTCTTTCCTTTCTTAGCAGCAGCAAGGCAGAGTTTCTCCCAAGTCTATCCCTCTCCTTTTTCTGTAGGTATGAAGTCTGGCAAGATCTAGGTCTTCCTCATTCGTGCTGGGGGTTGCTGGCCAGGACCCCGGACATTCATTAATATATTTTATAGTGTAATATAATTTAAACCACTTTTAACTATATATCATATATGGTGTGAGATATATACACCAATTCCACTATTTTTTTCATGAGTGGGTACAACACCCATTGGAAAAATTTCTCCAACACCATTTGTTGTAGAGATAGTCCTTACTTTACTTTTGCACCAGGAACTTTGTTTTATAGATGATCAGTATATAAATATGAATTCTGGTGTGAATTCTACTTAATTTGTCTGAGTCTGTATGCCAGTACCATAATTTTAATACTTAGCATTAACAGTATAATTTAATGTCAGAAAAGGACACACCTCCCATAATTTTCCTTGTAATTTCTTTAAACATTATTGCATGAAAATTTTTATACAAATTTTGATTGAGATTATCCTAATTTCTTCAAATCTTCTAGAAATTTTTATTATGGTTGAGTTGAATATTTATAATGTTTTGGATAGAGTGGTCATTTTGTCAATTTTTTTAAATTTATGAATAAGAAATATTTTTCCATTTTATTATGTCATTTTCATTATTTCATAGTGTCTATAATTTTCAATGTATTTTACACCATTTATTAAGTTATAGGTATTTAATTTTTGACACTATTTTATATGGAGTTTTCTTTAATGTATTTCTCTAGCTCATTATTTACTCTTCAGTTCTTTCTGTGAGTTGAGTTTTAGCCTGATAACTTACTTTGTTGTTTTTGTTCCAAGAGCTTTTCATGAGCTTTTCATGAGCCTCAAACTATTTGCTCAGGCCATGGGAATGAGGTCTATTATTGTTACTGTTTTCAGCATATTAAAAAAAAGACAGGTAGCTTGCTAGTTCTGCTGTGCGGTCGCTCTTAGTTTTTTCATTTACTGATGTACCGCACAGCTGGAAAGTGGCCATGCACAATGGGGAGAGCCAGTAGCAACTCTGCCCCATGTATCTGTGTCTCTGGTTCATGGCCAACAGCCCAGGAGCAGTTCATGGGTGGGTCCATCAGGCCTCTCGGACAGGAAAGAGGTGGGGAAAGGGACCCCAGCTCCATCTCCACAGAATCCTGGTGACTTTTCCCAAAAAGCTCTGGGTCTGCATCTTCACTCTGAGTAACCAGAACCATCATTTTCTGATGGTTCTGAAATCAGAAAAAATCAAAACAAAGCCTATGCACAGAAGGAGAGGACTGGGGCCAGAGCAATAGTACAGTAGGTAGGGCCCTTACCCTGGCATGGCTGATCTGGTTTTAATTCTCAGCACCACATATGGCCCCTGATCCCAGCCAGGAATGACCTCTATCCTCTGAGCCAGGAGTAAGCCCTAAGCACTGCCAGGCATGCCCAAAAAAAAAAAAAGACAGAATAAATAATAGATTTTTTTTTTTTTTTTTTTGGGTCACACCCAGCAATGCTTAGGAGTTACTCCTGGCTCTGCACTCAGGAATTACTCCTGGTGGTGCTCGTGGGACCATATGGAATGCCGGGAAAGAACCCAGGTTGGCTGTAAGAAGGGCAAATGCCCTCCCTGCTGTGCTATTGCTCTGGCCCCAAGGATAAATAATAGTTTTCTAATTCTACAAGCTTCTTTCCAGACAGACCTCAGATCTACACACAATCCTTGTGTATGACATGCACAGAAAGGACTTGGAGGCAGGCTGTCTACAGACTAAACTCTGAGAAACAAGAAACACAGCTACAGTTCCTTTCTAATCTCTCAATGGGTAATTCTTGAGTGTAGGAAAGCACAGGATGGCCAGCATGCTGCCTGAATGACAGTGCGCTGTGACACAGGAAAGCAGAGCATGGCTGCCATGCCGCCTAAACAACAGTGCGATGTGAGAAAAGGCAGCTCTGCCATCAGTAGCACTTCGGGGCACTGGGGTCACACACCCTCACACTTTGTGTAAGATATCCTATGAAAGGATGAGGAATCCCGACGGGGCTGCACCAGAACAAACCAGTCAGGGCAGCGCAGGCTCACCTGACCGTCTGGTCAAAAGATGCACTGAGGATCCGGCTGCTGTCCTTGGAGAAGCTCAGATAGGTGACACCTTTACTGTGAGTTCTTTCAACCTCCTCAAGCACTTCCCACTCTGAATCTTCCATATGTATATTTAAGAACAGACAAAAAATTAATAAAACCAATAAAAACTTTTACCTGACAGTGTTGGATGACAAAGCCTAGCAAGGTTTGGATTTTTGCTGTTTAAGCTACTTAAGGTTTAAGCTATTTACATGCCTTTAGGGTTCATGCTAAGGAGATCGCTCTTTTGTGTAAACACTGATAGAGGGTGTCACAGTTACAGGAGTCATTTTGACTCCAAATTAATAACTCTTAGAATATTATTATATCCTCTACTATAATTTCAATGCTATCTAGCTTGGGTATAATTCCTCTGAACACCCAAGGGTCCCAGTGTGACCACCCTAGCTACCATGAGACTACCATTTTTCAACTCTGCCAAGATCAAAGGAGGAATCATGCTAATTTTCTCTCAGGCAAGCGAGCATGTCCCTTATGGTAAACAGATGGCAGAGCATTTAAAGTTATCCTGGTAAAAATTTTTAAAAATAAATAAATAAAATAAAATAAATTACTCTGATGCAGATATCATCTAGTTGCATGAAGTCAATGGTCTGAAATTATGTGATTCTCCCCCATGAATATACATCCATTCAATCTATTTCTTTATTTGTTTTTTATTTTTGGGGTCACACCCGGCAATGCTCAGGGGTTTCTCCTGGCTCTGCACTCAGGAATCACTCCTGGCGGTGCTTGGGGACCATATGGGACGCCGGGGATCAAACCCAGCTGGCATGGGCCGGCTGCGTGCAAGGCAAATGCCCTACCCGCTGGGCTATCGCTCCAGCCCTCAATTTATTTCTTTATACCAGCCCCCTCTCTCCAGTAGTTAACATAAGAGATAATCTCAGAAGAAGGAACTAGCTAGGCCTTAGCATTATCATTTGCTAGACCTGAACCAGAAGTGTGGCACTACCTAAAAGTTGGTTCAATGGTCTTTGTAGATGCAACCTGCTCAGAGGAAAGGATTCTGGTGGGCTTTTACGTATATAAAGAGACTGACTTGGGGAAGAAGCATCCATTTTGTTGGGAGACCTGGGCCTGTGTGCATGGTTGGAGGCCTGGCCGAGAGCCAGTGGTCTGGGGAATCCCATTATCTTGGATTGTAGTAGCACAGCTTGTCTTGTTTAATTATTGGTAATAGTAAAAGCCTTTGGAACTGTGCTGAACTTGTGATTTGTCTGTCTGTCACTGGTCCTTGAGTTAAAAGGAAACTTGTTCCCTGATATTGCTCGGGACTTCTGAAGCTCTCTGACATGACAGTGTCCAACTCTAGTCTGCAGAAACAAGGAGTGCTGATTTGAGCACTAGAGTATTAAAAATTATTCAAAACATTATAAAAAAAAGAACATTGTGTAACTGAAACCTGATCATGAATAGTGTAGTAACTGTATCACAGGGTGATTCAATAAAACAAATGTTTTTTTTTTTATAAAAAGTAGATGTTAATTTGGGGAAACATTTAATTTTGCATATTTTGCCCTCAAATAAATGCATTTAGATTTAAAGTTGACGGAGTAGGTGGAGAGATAGTACAATAGGCACTTGCCTTGTACGCATTGGATCCAAGGGGCTGTAGCGGTAGTCCAGCAGGTAGGATGTTTGCTTGTACATGTCTGACCCAGGTTCACTCTCTGACACAGGCATCCCCACATGGTTTCCCAAACACCGCCAGGAGTAATTCCTGAGTGCAGAGCCAGGAGCATCACTGGGTGTGACAAAAAAAAAAAAGCCCATTGGACCCAAGTTTGATCCCAAGCAGCCCATATGGTCCCTCAAGCTCTGTCAGAAGTAAGCCTTTAGTACCACTGGATATGAACCCATAACCTAAAAATAAAAATAAAGTTAGACAACATGAGACTATGGGAATAATTTTATGTAGAAAAGATAAACAATAAGATGAGTCTAACATTGGTGTTTTTCCAGTATTGGTTTTTGAGTTGTGTAAGAATATTTATGTCCCTCATCCCAGTTCTATAGGAATGTGTGCTGAATTACTATTTTTTTACTACTATTTATTTCAGAGATTCACAGCAACCCATTGTCCTGATTTTAGTGAATATGTAGATACCATGAGTGAGTGGGGTTTTCATCTCACTTCACTTCATATCACATTGTGGCCTTTAGGACCTTAATTACCCGGTCCAGGATAACTTCATGATGATGGATGATGTCGTCCTCTGCATGTGCTTCATCAGAGACACGGAGATGTAGGCAACTGGCACCCAGGATGCAAAAAATCAAGGTATTGGATTAGTGGCACCAATTCTTGTTTGATTGATCCTAGTAATAAGCTTGGGCTGGGAATGTCGGGGTAGGGGTGATGGACTAGTAATTTGTTCAGGACCCCACAGCTGTCAAGTGTTCTTGGAATTCAATCTTTCTGTACCTTCCTACTATGCTGCCCTGGCTTGCCTGAATGATGTTTGTATTTGTTTTATTTTGTGGTGGTGGTCCACAACTCATTAGCTGTTACTTGAATGTAGTGCTAGATTAAAAAAAAATAACAGAACGGTTTGTAGAGTCTAAAATTTTGCTTTAATGATTTACAAGAAAGAGATTTAAGGTTCACAGGATTCAGTTCATGGGACTGTGTGAACCATACTGTCATATCTGGCTCTTTTTTGGTCTACTCATTAGCTTATAAAATTTTACAATTTAGTCATTCCCTGAAAATTTTATCATCCATTATTGTTCTACTATAAGAAATGATTAATTACTCATAAGCCATTTTAGAAAAATTACCATTCATGCATTTTAATACAGTGTTGTTACTGACAAATCTGAGCTTATTGCTTCTCAAACAGAAAGTGAGTTCTAGTTCATGAAGAACTTCCAAGAGAAGAAGTTTTACTTCAGGAATCAAGACAGATTAAAGAGAGAAAATACAGCTCAAAAGAATCACCTACACAAGTGAGTTACACGGGAATATTTTAATAAATAGGAAGGAATATAAAGATATGAGGGGTCATAGGTGGTGTGGTCCAGGTGTCTCTCATAAATCAGTATCCATTTGAGTGATGGATATTTCCCTGTTAGCTTGCATATAGACAGATGATATATGAACCAGACCTTGATGATATCAGGTCTGGTTCAAGAAGAAAAAGTTTCAAAAGACGAACAAGTTTTAGAATTTTGGCACCAACTAATTGCTGAGGGGTTCGGATCAGTAAATTATTAATCAATGCTGAGGAAAAAGAATGTGGCACTTCCTAGGTTAAACAAGAAACATTGTTATTGTCAAACTCTATGTAATATTTTGAACCTTCCCCTTTAAAGTATTTATGTGCATCAGTTCTAGGAAAATTTCCCTAAATGTGAAAAAGATATATACATATGGTAAAATAAATCAGCATGATTATCACTACAACAGAAAAATTATAAATACTGAGCAGATTAAATTATTATATTTTTTAGATTAAAACAGCTTTGTATAGCAAATATTGGTGTGGAGAAAGAGGAAGTGATAGAGGTCTAAGTTCATTGTTTTACACGTAGCTGCCCAGTTTTCCCAGCACCATTTGTTGAAGACGCTTTCTTTGCTCGACTTAATATTTTTTGCTCCTTTATCGAAGATTAAGTGGTTGTATATTTGTGAGTGCGTTTCAGGATACTCGGTTCTATTCCATAGGTCTACGGGTCTGTCTCTATACCAATACCACACTGTCTTAATTACAACTGCTCTGTAGTAGAGCTTGAGGTTGGGGAAAGTGATACCTCCCATCTTCTTTTTCCAAGGATTGCTTTAGCTATTCATGGGGTTTTATTATTCCATACAAATTTGAGGAGTGTTTGTTCAATTTCTTTGAAGAACATCATGGGTATCTTTATAGGAACCGCATTGAATCTGTATAAAGCTCTAGGGAGTATTACCATTTTGATAATGTTAATCCTTCCAATCCATGAGCCTGGAATGTGTCTCCATTTCCTCATGTCTTCTTTTCTTGTTTAATTTCATTCATTATTTCCTTTGGGGATTTTGTATATTACTACAGTCATCCAATAACTTTGGTGGTATAGTTATTTTATTTGACAAATAAAACTGTCATAGTCGAAAGAAATGTTTAACAGAAATGTAAACTACCACTATGTAATTAGGTTCAAGTGTCTCACTAATTTCAAGATGCACTGTGAAATTTCAATTTCATAGATCCACTAACAAATGACCTGCATCTAATGTGTAGACCTCGTGTTAATACATGTTGTCCCCTAGCAGGAGAAGCCTTGGTGTCCTTTGGTACTGCAAGGCTGATGGTGCCTCTTCATTATCTTAGTCTCTGTGTCTGATGGTATTTGCACTGATGGGTCCTTTGTTCTATGTCTTGCAAGTGTATGTGATTGTTTGTTTACTCCTGCTTCCTTCTCTATTCAGGTGTGGAGAAAGAAAAAGAAAATGCTATCTACTGCACTAGTTTATGATGTATTTATTTCAACCCTTAGTTATTCCACTGTTTTACCAGTGGAATATAGTATCCTGTATTCTCCAGTGCCGCTGAAATTATTGCCAAATAGTCTTCTCCTTCATGTAGGCCACTTTTGACATCACTGTCGCCTGTACATTCCTAATCCTTTGCACTTTTCCTACTTATATAGAGACTCAGAGATCCGGGCCCTACCAAAATAGGACAAGAATCCTATTTGGGTATCCCAAAGAGGAATTGAAAGAATTATGCTTGGAGTATCACGCTTCACTCAAGCGTGAGAAGGAATCCGGAGTTCTGACCTCCGTTGATGATCAAGAATCAAGGGCGTTGTCTTGTTTGCCAAGATGATGAAAATCAGATGGGCCAGACATGTAATGTCATTTAGGAATGACTGCTGGACTAGAGCTGTTACCGACTGGATTCCATGGGACATCAAAAGAAGACGTGGCCGCCCCACCGACGAGATAGGCAGACTTCTTCGACAAAAACCTAAAGGAACGGCTTGAGGCTTTTCCAGTTCCTGGAGCAAGCAGATGCCATTGGGCTACAGTGGCACGCAACAGGGACAAATGGAAACACTACCAGCACCTGCTCAAGCAAATCAATGAGTATTGGGAAGATCAGTGATAAGTGATAGAGGCTAAAGTTCAAGTATCTCTTCCAGGCTACAGAATTTATCCTAAAGCTATGATTGGAAGGTTAAGTATGATGGCATGGAGAAAGGGTTATACCATCAAATACCTGTCTCAAAATTATTTAGCTAAGACAAGTCAAATCAGCAGCCTCTGACAGACAAGTATTTCCTTCACTCCTCAGGGTCCCACTGGGACCGTGAGCACTAGTTGCTCTGACGGTCTTGCCTGCACATGGTCGACTATTCCTGCCACATAGGTCTGACCGCATAGGTCCTTTTTCTGGACAGTAATAAAAACGCTATTTTTTTCTTCCTTTTCCTATTCTGCCAACACCAACAACTATTAAGCACCTATCATCGGGAAAAAATAAAGGCAATTGGTTGATGATAGATCTCGTAATAATTTCATGTTAACTGCAAGACATATAGTTGTTATGTATTGCTTGTTTAAAGTAACCTCATCTCTGTTGAGATCTATGATATAATATTTTCTTGAACACTATATTGTGCTCCATACTTTAGTCATCCACATCATACTAAGATGTATTAGTCTCTACTTTATTCTATGGAACTCTATCACTTCCTCTTTCTCCACACCAATATTTGCTATACAAAGCTGTTTTAATCTAAAAAATATAATAATTTAATCTGCTCAGTATTTATAATTTTTCTGTTGTAGTGATAATCATGCTGATTTATTTTACCATATGTATATATCTTTTTCACATTTAGGGAAATTTTCCTAGAACTGATGCACATAAATACTTTAAAGGGAAGGTTCAAAATATTACATAGAGTTTGACAATAACAATGTTTCTTGTTTAACCTAGGAAGTGCCACATTCTTTTTCCTCAGCATTGATTAATAATTTACTGATCCGAACCCCTCAGCAATTAGTTGGTGCCAAAATTCTAAAACTTGTTCGTCTTTTGAAACTTTTCTTCTTGAACCAGACCTGATATCATCAAGGTCTGGTTCATATATCATCTGTCTATATGCAAGCTAACAGGGAAATATCCATCACTCAAATGGATACTGATTTATGAGAGACACCTGGACCACACCACCTATGACCCTCATATCTTTATATTCCTTCCTATTTATTAAAATATTCCCGTGTAACTCACTTGTGTAGGTGATTCTTTTGAGCTGTATTTTCTCTCTTTAATCTGTCTTGATTCCTGAAGTAAAACTTCTTCTCTTGGAAGTTCTTCATGAACTAGAACTCACTTTCTGTTTGAGAAGCAATAAGCTCAGATTTGTCAGTAACAACACTGTATTAAAATGCATGAATGGTAATTTTTCTAAAATGGCTTATGAGTAATTAATCATTTCTTATAGTAGAACAATAATGGATGATAAAATTTTCAGGGAATGACTAAATTGTAAAATTTTATAAGCTAATGAGTAGACCAAAAAAGAGCCAGATATGACAGTATGGTTCACACAGTCCCATGAACTGAATCCTGTGAACCTTAAATCTCTTTCTTGTAAATCATTAAAGCAAAATTTTAGACTCTACAAACCGTTCTGTTATTTTTTTTAATCTAGCACTACATTCAAGTAACAGCTAATGAGTTGTGGACCACCACCACAAAATAAAACAAATACAAACATCATTCAGGCAAGCCAGGGCAGCATAGTAGGAAGGTACAGAAAGATTGAATTCCAAGAACACTTGACAGCTGTGGGGTCCTGAACAAATTACTAGTCCATCACCCCTACCCCGACATTCCCAGCCCAAGCTTATTACTAGGATCAATCAAACAAGAATTGGTGCCACTAATCCAATACCTTGATTTTTTGCATCCTGGGTGCCAGTTGCCTACATCTCCGTGTCTCTGATGAAGCACATGCAGAGGACGACATCATCCATCATCATGAAGTTATCCTGGACCGGGTAATTAAGGTCCTAAAGGCCACAATGTGATATGAAGTGAAGTGAGATGAAAACCCCACTCACTCATGGTATCTACATATTCACTAAAATCAGGACAATGGGTTGCTGTGAATCTCTGAAATAAATAGTAGTAAAAAAATAGTAATTCAGCACACATTCCTATAGAACTGGGATGAGGGACATAAATATTCTTACACAACTCAAAAACCAATACTGGAAAAACACCAATGTTAGACTCATCTTATTGTTTATCTTTTCTACATAAAATTATTCCCATAGTCTCATGTTGTCTAACTTTATTTTTATTTTTAGGTTATGGGTTCATATCCAGTGGTACTAAAGGCTTACTTCTGACAGAGCTTGAGGGACCATATGGGCTGCTTGGGATCAAACTTGGGTCCAATGGGCTTTTTTTTTTTGTCACACCCAGTGATGCTCCTGGCTCTGCACTCAGGAATTACTCCTGGCGGTGTTTGGGAAACCATGTGGGGATGCCTGTGTCAGAGAGTGAACCTGGGTCAGACATGTACAAGCAAACATCCTACCTGCTGGACTACCGCTACAGCCCCTTGGATCCAATGCGTACAAGGCAAGTGCCTATTGTACTATCTCTCCACCTACTCCGTCAACTTTAAATCTAAATGCATTTATTTGAGGGCAAAATATGCAAAATTAAATGTTTCCCCAAATTAACATCTACTTTTTATAAAAAAAAACATTTGTTTTATTGAATCACCCTGTGATACAGTTACTACACTATTCATGATCAGGTTTCAGTTACACAATGTTCTTTTTTTTATAATGTTTTGAATAATTTTTAATACTCTAGTGCTCAAATCAGCACTCCTTGTTTCTGCAGACTAGAGTTGGACACTGTCATGTCAGAGAGCTTCAGAAGTCCCGAGCAATATCAGGGAACAAGTTTCCTTTTAACTCAAGGACCAGTGACAGACAGACAAATCACAAGTTCAGCACAGTTCCAAAGGCTTTTACTATTACCAATAATTAAACAAGACAAGCTGTGCTACTACAATCCAAGATAATGGGATTCCCCAGACCACTGGCTCTCGGCCAGGCCTCCAACCATGCACACAGGCCCAGGTCTCCCAACAAAATGGATGCTTCTTCCCCAAGTCAGTCTCTTTATATACGTAAAAGCCCACCAGAATCCTTTCCTCTGAGCAGGTTGCATCTACAAAGACCATTGAACCAACTTTTAGGTAGTGCCACACTTCTGGTTCAGGTCTAGCAAATGATAATGCTAAGGCCTAGCTAGTTCCTTCTTCTGAGATTATCTCTTATGTTAACTACTGGAGAGAGGGGCTGGTATAAAGAAATAAATTGAGGGCTGGAGCGATAGCCCAGCGGGTAGGGCATTTGCCTTGCACGCAGCCGGCCCATGCCAGCTGGGTTTGATCCCCGGCGTCCCATATGGTCCCCAAGCACCGCCAGGAGTGATTCCTGAGTGCAGAGCCAGGAGAAACCCCTGAGCATTGCCGGGTGTGACCCCAAAAATAAAAAACAAATAAAGAAATAGATTGAATGGATGTATATTCATGGGGGAGAATCACATAATTTCAGACCATTGACTTCATGCAACTAGATGATATCTGCATCAGAGTAATTTATTTTATTTTATTTATTTATTTTTAAAAATTTTTACCAGGATAACTTTAAATGCTCTGCCATCTGTTTACCATAAGGGACATGCTCGCTTGCCTGAGAGAAAATTAGCATGATTCCTCCTTTGATCTTGGCAGAGTTGAAAAATGGTAGTCTCATGGTAGCTAGGGTGGTCACACTGGGACCCTTGGGTGTTCAGAGGAATTATACCCAAGCTAGATAGCATTGAAATTATAGTAGAGGATATAATAATATTCTAAGAGTTATTAATTTGGAGTCAAAATGACTCCTGTAACTGTGACACCCTCTATCAGTGTTTACACAAAAGAGCGATCTCCTTAGCATGAACCCTAAAGGCATGTAAATAGCTTAAACCTTAAGTAGCTTAAACAGCAAAAATCCAAACCTTGCTAGGCTTTGTCATCCAACACTGTCAGGTAAAAGTTTTTATTGGTTTTATTAATTTTTTGTCTGTTCTTAAATATACATATGGAAGATTCAGAGTGGGAAGTGCTTGAGGAGGTTGAAAGAACTCACAGTAAAGGTGTCACCTATCTGAGCTTCTCCAAGGACAGCAGCCGGATCCTCAGTGCATCTTTTGACCAGACGGTCAGGTGAGCCTGCGCTGCCCTGACTGGTTTGTTCTGGTGCAGCCCCGTCGGGATTCCTCATCCTTTCATAGGATATCTTACACAAAGTGTGAGGGTGTGTGACCCCAGTGCCCGGGAGTGCTACTGATGGCAGAGCTGCCTTTTCTCACATCGCACTGTTGTTTAGGCGGCATGGCAGCCATGCTCTGCTTTCCTGTGTCACAGCGCACTGTCATTCAGGCAGCATGCTGGCCATCCTGTGCTTTCCTACACTCAAGAATTACCCATTGAGAGATTAGAAAGGAACTGTAGCTGTGTTTCTTGTTTCTCAGAGTTTAGTCTGTAGACAGCCTGCCTCCAAGTCCTTTCTGTGCATGTCATACACAAGGATTGTGTGTAGATCTGAGGTCTGTCTGGAAAGAAGCTTGTAGAATTAGAAAACTATTATTTATCCTTGGGGCCAGAGCAATAGCACAGCAGGGAGGGCATTTGCCCTTCTTACAGCCAACCTGGGTTCTTTCCCGGCATTCCATATGGTCCCACGAGCACCACCAGGAGTAATTCCTGAGTGCAGAGCCAGGAGTAACTCCTAAGCATTGCTGGGTGTGACCCAAAAAATAAAAAAAAAAAATCTATTATTTATTCTGTCTTTTTTTTTGGGGGGGGCATGCCTGGCAGTGCTTAGGGCTTACTCCTGGCTCAGAGGATAGAGGTCATTCCTGGCTGGGATCAGGGGCCATATGTGGTGCTGAGAATTAAAACCAGATCAGCCATGCCAGGGTAAGGGCCCTACCTACTGTACTATTGCTCTGGCCCCAGTCCTCTCCTTCTGTGCATAGGCTTTGTTTTGATTTTTCTGATTTCAGAACCATCAGAAAATGATGGTTCTGGTTACTCAGAGTGAAGATGCAGACCCAGAGCTTTTGGGAAAAGTCACCAGGATTCTGTGGAGATGGAGCTGGGGTCCCTTTCCCCACCTCTTTCCTGTCCGAGAGGCCTGATGGACCCACCCATGAACTGCTCCTGGGCTGTTGGCCATGAACCAGAGACACAGATACATGGGGCAGAGTTGCTACTGGCTCTCCCCCATTGTGCATGGCCACTTTCCAGCTGTGCGGTACATCAGTAAATGAAAAAAACTAAGAGCGACCGCACAGCAGAACTAGCAAGCTACCTGTCTTTTTTTTAATATGCTGAAAACAGTAACAATAATAGACCTCATTCCCATGGCCTGAGCAAATAGTTTGAGGCTCATGAAAAGCTCATGAAAAGCTCTTGGAACAAAAACAACAAAGTAAGTTATCAGGCTAAAACTCAACTCACAGAAAGAACTGAAGAGTAAATAATGAGCTAGAGAAATACATTAAAGAAAACTCCATATAAAATAGTGTCAAAAATTAAATACCTATAACTTAATAAATGGTGTAAAATACATTGAAAATTATAGACACTATGAAATAATGAAAATGACATAATAAAATGGAAAAATATTTCTTATTCATAAATTTAAAAAAAATTGACAAAATGACCACTCTATCCAAAACATTATAAATATTCAACTCAACCATAATAAAAATTTCTAGAAGATTTGAAGAAATTAGGATAATCTCAATCAAAATTTGTATAAAAATTTTCATGCAATAATGTTTAAAGAAATTACAAGGAAAATTATGGGAGGTGTGTCCTTTTCTGACATTAAATTATACTGTTAATGCTAAGTATTAAAATTATGGTACTGGCATACAGACTCAGACAAATTAAGTAGAATTCACACCAGAATTCATATTTATATACTGATCATCTATAAAACAAAGTTCCTGGTGCAAAAGTAAAGTAAGGACTATCTCTACAACAAATGGTGTTGGAGAAATTTTTCCAATGGGTGTTGTACCCACTCATGAAAAAAAATAGTGGAATTGGTGTATATATCTCACACCATATATGATATATAGTTAAAAGTGGTTTAAATTATATTACACTATAAAATATATTAATGAATGTCCGGGGGTCCTGGCCAGCAACCCCCCAGCACGAATGAGGAAGACCTAGATCTTGCCAGACTTCATACCTACAGAAAAAGGAGAGGGATAGACTTGGGAGAAACTCTGCCTTGCTGCTGCTAAGAAAGGAAAGAAAGAAAGACACCGACACATTGGGGAATTCTGGGTAGCAGTACACATTTTTACTGAACACGGTTTAAACCTTTTATACAATATTTGGGTGGAGGGGTTACAAGCACAAATTACCAGGTATTTGCAAGCTCCTGAGCCATTGTAACAGATAACAATCTTTACAACAAAAGATTATCACAGATTTAGCATTTGCAAGGTAAGGATCATTGATTGACATATCCCTGTGATCAGAGGTCTGAAGACCAGGCACATTCTGCCTCACCTGAGCTCTGATAAGCACAGATGTTGGGGTGTAACTATATGGGCAGGGCCCATTTCTATGTCCTGCCCTTAGGAACTTGTGGCAGGAAAGTGCCTAGTCAGGCACTTTCTAAGGCTAGCAGCTCAGAACCCAACAAAAGAGGATTTGGCAGAATTCTGATGCATCTTGAAGGACTTGATATCATTGATAAAGATAATAAAAATAGACAGAATTCCAACAAATACTTTCCTCTGTTGAAAAATAGAATTCTGATTAAAACAAAATTATACTCCACTGTTGCAGGACACCTAAAAGCCTAGGCCTCTGCATCTGTCCTGGATTGCCTCCTGCAGGTCACTTCATAGATAGGGGGGGGTAGTCTGAATGTGGCAGTCTTATCTGACCATGTATTCTGTACTGGCTGGTATAAATATTCTCTCATGCTACCACAATCATCGTGGGACTAGCTAGATCTTACCAGCATATTTGCCTGGCCACGTTGGATCTCTAAGCAATTAGACCAGAGAGAAATGCTGTTTGCCTCCAAGCAAGCAAGCATGGCTCCCTGATAGCTCAAAGGTAACTAAAATACAAAACTACCATGAAGTAGACGAGACTCTTGTGAAGGCTTGGAGAAATATTTAACTGGCATTAGTATTAGTCTTTGGTAGAGAGACATGCCATCTCAGAAACCCCCTTTCTCTACCCTATAAAGGCAATTCCAGGCAGATCTTGGCTCAAGATATTAGGTGAGGTGCTGGGAGAAATTACCTGAGGGCATTTGATCCTTCCTGCCAGGGAGGTTACATTTAGCTTATAGCTTCCCCCAGCTCTGCTAGGAGGCTTTGAATTATCTCTGGGTCCTTGTAAACAACCATATGGTCTCCTGAAGTTTCTACATTTCTATAAAGCTATTTTCCTGTTTTCATCTCTAGATAGCCCAACCTAGAATTAGCTGGGCTGGGGAGTTTGGGCGGAGTTCTAGCTATAAAATAAGCTGTAAGAAGAAAGAAGCTCTCTCTCTTTTTTCCCCTTTGGCCATTTCGGCTTCCCTTGGTGTTTTCCTGCTTCCTCCTCTCCATTCTATGTTGGGCCTCAACACATGGTGGCAGCCATCTTGGCCTACACCTGGCTGGGGCCTACCGGGAACCCAGAGTCGGGAGGTTTTCCCTGCTCTTGGATTGTATAATGGATCCTGTGATAGTAAAGCCCTTTTAAAACTGCATCGGATTTCTGAGTCTTCATCCATTCCCCGCCGGCCGGGAGGTAGAAGGGAACTTCGCTTCCCGGCACTGTTGGGGACCCTGGCAGCGCTCCCCGACACTCCACTGAATGGGGGAAAATATTAGAACACAATATATCAGGTTGAGATAATACCCAAGCTGATTTAAAGCATTCATGTTGTTGAATAACAAAAAAAAAAAACTTAGTAAGAGATAAAAAAAGTGGGTAGAGGAGATGAACAGGCACTTTCCTAAAAAGGATATATGAGAAAGTGATTCCTATCACTTATATCAGGGAAATACGGATTAAAATAATTAGGTTTTATGTGACACCTGTGAGAATGGCACAGCAAAAGACTGAAAACATCTTGTTATTAAGGTTGTGGTGGAAATAGAAACTTCATTTATACTTGCTATACAGTTGAATAAAAACAAACTTTGAAACCTCTACATTAAAGACCAGAAAAATGGAGAAACGTACAGGCAGGGCTCTCAAGCTACGTTTCCGAGGGACTCAGAGTTTCTCCCGAGGAGGCCTCCCCGTCACCGGCCAGGCTCATCACTGCGCTCAGCTCACCAGGCCCACACACAGATGCCCCCTGGTCTGCCTCTGCTGCTGGACCTCACCCCTTCAGATCACTCTTTCTGCTTCTGGGGAGCAACGTAACCCTTGATCCTCTTGCTGCAGGGGCCATAGAAGGTGCATGGGGGTGCGGCGGGGTAATGGCCACAGTCCTTTTTCGTGCAGCCTCCGATGGCTCCAATGTCCGCAGGGGAGTGGGGAGGCATCAGCTCTGCCCTCCAAAGCAGCCCCTCGATACAGCGGGAGACTCGGGGGCTGTATCAACCATCCTTCCCTTCAGGGAACAGCACCCCTCATCTCCTTTCTGCATTAAGAAGGGCCCAGCAAGACAACACAGTTTTAGGGGAAATGAACTGTTTATACCTCGGGCGCGTATCCCAGCAAAACACGCATCTTCCAGCACCGAGGAAGAGATCTCCATTGGAACGTGGTTCCGTTGGTGCGTTGAAGCGAACATGGCGCCGTGTCCTCTTCCTGCCAGCCTCCCTGGCCGCCTTACGCAGGCGCAAGGGGCTCACTGGGGGAAATAGGTTGGAACCACTGTCTCGGGGGGCTCCTCCTCCTCGCTTAGGTTTTCAGGGGACCCCTCCTCACCCGATACGGAATAATGGGACCCCCTTCGCTTAGGGAGACTCAGGGGCTGTGTATCGCCCCGTCCTTCCCTTTGGTGAACACTCCAGTGACTGCACCCCTCCGCTCCTTTCTGCATCAAGAAGGACCCAGCGAGCCACCACAGTCGTAAGGATAAGAACTCAGTTTATTCTTCGGGAACAGAGAAACAACACAGCTTCCTCAGGCATCGGAGGGCTCTGCGGGGACGCCTTTCAGGTGCCCCTGCTAAGTTGAACCGCACATGGCGGCGTTTCCTCTTTCTGCGCACCTCCCGGGCAGCCTGATGCAGGGAGGGAAGGGGCTCACCGCTGGGATACAGGTAGGCACCACTATGTCGGGGAGCTCCTCCTCCTCCTCACTCAGGGAAAGGGACCCGGCCTCATCAGAAGCAGAGTAATGTGACCCTTCCCGTCCGTGATGGATACAAGTGACTCCTCCTCGTCGGAGGAGGAATCCTGGGACCCCCAGTCCTCGGCCTCACCAATGGGGGTAAGTACACATGAATTTCTCCGACGAGGTCTGGACAGAGGCGGAACCAGGTTGTCATATGTCTTAGCCCTATATAGCCTCGGATTGGGGAAAGCCCTGTCCTCCGCGATGTCTGCCCTGTCCTCTTCCCGGTGATTCAAAAAGGATTGAACTCTAGAACAAGTCTGGGCATTGCCTTTGGCGGTCACTGCCCCCTCTTCTAGATGACACTGCGAGGGGGCAGGCTGGACTTGGGAGGAAGGGTGTGCATCCTCCGGGATGGGCGCTGTGCCCTCCTCTCTGGGGCATGTGGAGCAGCCATTAGTGTTGTCAGCCGAGGACAGCGGCAGGAGCAGGGGGACGAATTGGAGAATGGTCAGAGCGAGCCTGAGAGGTAGCGAGGAGGGCATCGCGGTGAGCAATGGATCTAGAGAGAAATAGGTAAAAGTTGGGCACTGCCCTGACCGCTGAGACTCTTGATGGCATTTGGCAGAAAGTGCCATGCTGGTGCCAGTTCTGGTGTCTGAGAAGACACACAAGACGGGTGTGAAGCCAGGATGAGTGAGTATGAAACCCACCCCGGAGAGAAACCCCTGGAAATATGGCGCCTCCTAGGCCCCTCATCCGTGGCGTCACAATTGAGAGGGTCTCAATCTTCAGCCTGTTCCCATTGCTCTACGCACCCCTGGCCAAGGTTGGCACCACCACGGCCTTGGAATTGGATCTGGAGGGAAGGCCAGAGAATAGTCACCTTTCCCGCAGAGCTGGATTATGCGCTCCTCTCTCCAGATGGTATAACGGAGTCTCCTCACTGGGGAAGCAAAAGAGGCTCTAGGTCAGGGAAGCAACAGCAGAAATTCTCATTCAGGGTTCAGAGAAGTGCCAGGCCAGCTCCGTGCCTAGAGTCACAAAAGTTCTGCCCGCAAACTCAATGGCCAAGACTCACAGATCTGCCTGCTTCCAGGATAAAGGTCCTTCAGACCATATCTTGGGACTTCAGAATCTCCAGAAAGCTCAACCACTCCCTCCCATAGAACTCAGGATGTAGCCCTGGGGCAATTTTAACGAAGTTAATAGACAGGTGGCCTATCCCATCGCCGAAGCCCACCTGATGGGCAGCACACACGGCCAGGCTTCCTCCTATTGCTGGGTAAGAGGGAATCACCCACATTCCCCGGGCTCTGCCTCTCTGGCCACCCATGTCTCTCCCAAAGCCCTGACTTACCAGAGGGATCATGTCTACATTGACATCCTCTTTGCTTTTGGCTTGAGGTTTGATAGCAAGGAACTAGAGAGCTCGGGCAGAGATGGCAGCTACTTACATTGCCTGCTGTGCCATCTGTACCTGCAGGCTGTCCTCCTATGGTGGGCCTTCTTCCCATGGCGGGCTCTCTTCCAGCGATGGACTCTCCTTGTTTGGCGGGCTCTCCTGGGAAGCTAGAATCCAACAGAAGACGGTGAGTCTATGGGCCCTTTGTAGGTACCCAGGGATTTTCCTCTCGGCCCTTTGTAGGCACCCAGGGATTTTCATCCAAGCATCCAAGTAATTCAGTGAACTTCCTTCTGGAAATTTTCCCTTGATAAATTTTCCGAGACGCTGAAATCGGTTGAATCTGCTTATTAGGTTACACGTGATATTGCTGGCAAAGCCCCTGCCAAGGGTCCTGCTGAACCCATGAGCCAATTTCTCTAGACTCGGAGAGGACGATGTTCTGGCCTGTTTCAGATTCCCCAAACTCAGTGTACCCCTGAATCGACCAAACTCAACCTGCCACTAAATTCCTTAGGAGCTCTCCCCGTGTACTCACGCGATGGTGATCAGACCGAGAAAACCAGTGGTGGTGCAACAAACATGCGGTGGACAAAACACATTGGAGGAAGGGAAGGAGTAGGACAAGGTACAGGTGAATGGGGAAGGTGTTTTGAGGTTGGGTTGGGGGACAGGGCGGGCTAGTAAGGTCAACGATATCCATGTATGCTCGGCAGCTTGCCTGGGGCAAATGAGCGCTGAGCAACCAGGCCATGGATATTTATAGCCCTGCCTGCTTACATCATAAGGGATTGGAATGTGGGCAGGGGACAGCAGAGTGATGACATCACAGGCCCCACCCGCTCGGGACCCTGAGTCCCTCTGCCCTACCTGCCCTGCCTTTAGCTCTTCTTCTTGTGCCATGTCTGTTCTTTCTGAGATCCCCTGAGCCCTCTGGAAGCTCAATGGCTTCCTGGGTGTCCCCGGTTCCCGACCTCGTTGTCTGACGGAATTCCTGGACTTGGGCAGAACTGATACCATGGACCCTCCTTGGGCTCGCATCCTCTTTCTCTATAGACCCTGGCCTAGGATGTATAGAGTTTATATTCTTGGTTTATGAGTGGGCCACTGGCCATATAAATGTGGGCTTTCAATGAGCTGTAGCATTTAACTCCAGTCTCCATTACCATGTTCAAGCATTCCCAAAGCTCATTGCCTTTGAAGTAATTTTTAATAACCAATCCTTAGACCACGTTGAGGCATGTGTGTAGATCACATTTTCTCTGAGGAGGCCAAGGCCACACAGTGTCTTCCCTGTTGCAGACACATTTTTTTTTTCACAAGCCCTCCAGCCTTTTCAGTTCCCTAAATAAGGCACCCCCAACACCCACATTCATTCCAGGTTCCTGTTTTCGAATAGGATCAGGAAAACGTATCCAGCAATGCCATATTCCTAAATGTGGTGCACGTTCCTGCTTTCCTCTCCCTTGCCCTCATCAAAGGTCAGACCAGGCCCTAGAGCCATAGTGCAGTGAGGATGCGCCTGCCTTACTTGAGCTCAACCCGGGTTGTATACTCGGCATCCCATAATTTTCCCCAACCCCCTAGGATTGACTCAAGCTCAGAGTCAGGAGTAATTGCTGAGAACTCTGCGTGGGGTAAACGCACACAAAGACACACAGACACATAGATATCACACACACACACACACACACACACACACACAAAAGAATTTTTTTTTTTTTTTACAAATTAAGTGAAACGGAAGCGCCCTTAGGAACAGAAAGACAGTTCATAAAGCACAGATTATGCTATTAGTTTTGTAGCTCAGGCAGCAGCAATTCAAGGTAGCAGCTGACTGATGTGCACCGGGCCCTATTTTGGGTCCTAGTCCTCTTCCACAGAAGGCTCTTGTGGTCGAGAGTGATTGAGCAGGGATGGATTCGAACCAGGCAGCAGGTGAGGCTTATTGGGAGCCCTTTGGGGGTCTTCCTGACAAGGGCACTGAGCTCCCTCTCGGGGCTCCAACCCCAAAGGTCCCTGGATCTACTGCCAGCACCAGCTCAGCGAACTTGTTGGCCATAGATGTTTTGAATTTAGTCTTTGTCAGATTGTGAAATAGGCAATATCTGTCCTCTAGCCTGACTTCATATCTCCAACACAGGGAAACATGTTTGGACGTATTTGTTCCACAGACATGTCTCTAAACCAATTGCTCAACTTCCTCTCGTTACTTAATTGCTGAGGATAGTGTTTTCCAGTATATTTCATATATTTTTAATTTGAATGTTAATTACAGTGCTATTCTTAATTTATTTATAATATTGACCTTTTTCATTTTAATGTTAGCTGTTTGCAATTACTAATAATTTTACAGTGATATTTTTTCTATTTATTGTACTCTTTAAATTTCACATGCTCATTCTTAACATAATCATTATGTAGTTTTCCAGATTAGTAGCAGTCACTGTTCAGTTTTTAAAATGATTTAGGTTTTTCAATATATGTTTTCATATTATGTGTAGGGTGAATTAGAAATTTTATTGAATATCTATAGGGGTCTTCTTAGTTTTGATGGATCCCAGTCATGTTGGGCACTTCTGGGGGCTGCTAGCAGAATCGGGGATGAAAGATTATCAGGGATTTCAGTTAGTGCCTTGCACATGCAACACACCACTGGATCCCTGCCAGCTATTCCCAAGGTTCAAAGGCACATTACGATTGCATTGTATTACCTCTAGTCCATTTTATTTTTATGCCCTTCAGTTCAGGTTACAGATATAAGCTATTAACAATTTCTATAAGACTTTCAGTATGATGAACACTCCTTCATTTGGCAGAACCTGTAAGTATCAGGGAAATTGGGGGCATAGGTCGAAGGATGGGGCATACGCCTTGCCTTCACCAAGCCCTGTCTTGAGCACAGCCAGTTTAGCCCTGCAAGGCGTAAGTAAGGCTGCACTGCTGGGCTAAGTCTGACTGGGAATAGTACTGTGAGGATGGCCACCCACAGAAATCACAAGCTAGGAAAATGAAGAATTTTAAATTGACCTTCTCCGTTCCATTTTGTTATGATGTTCTTACTGTGTAGAGACTTTTTGGGTCCCCGCCCCCCACCCCCCAGGCTTAGGAAGCCTACAAATGAGTCTCTTCTAGGGCATAAACCACAGATTCAGTGCAAGGGCCCAAGATTGCTGTGCAGCTCAGCTCTTGCAGTTCTGGGGATTTTCTGTGTCACGCTAAAGTGTCATGGTCCTCTCAGGGTGCATCTGGTGATACCTAATATTCTCGTATATTTTCGAAGTCGCTAAAGATTCTAGAAGGTGTTAAAGGATTTATCTAGAACTAAAATATTCCTCAGAGGTTTTAACGTCAATGAACTCCTGGAAATGAGGAAATATACTCAAGGATAGGGCACTAGAAACAGTTTTAAGATAGAATAAATTTACCAAAAATGAGTGATGGTTGCTTTTGAATCTTCAAAGATATATTCAGGGAGACAGATTCTTATATTATAGAATCCTTAAATAGGAGAGGAAAGGGGCAATTTTTTTCAAATCAATAATTTAGTATCTTTCCCCACGTTGCACTACTAAACATTGCTATATTCATGAACTCTGTATATTCCTAATGATAGGAATCTAATCACACCCATAGACATTATAATTGAATTTTTTAAATGGATGAGAAAAAATTGAAAAAGCAGAAATATATAAAATATTTTTTTTTCAGAATATTAATTTTCATTTATTTTTTTCGGAAATATTTAACTGCTTCCTCACACTTGATCTTTTTTTTCTTTGTTTGTTTTTTTTAAGTATTTTATTATACCACCGTGAGATATACAAATAAAAAGGTATACAATTAAAAAGTTCATGTTTGGGTTTTGGTCATACAGTGTTCCAGCACCCGTCCCTCCACCAGTGCCCATCTCCCACCACCAACATCCCCGGTTCCCTACCACCTTCCCCAGACCACCTCCATGGCAGGTTCTTTATTTTTTCCCCTTTCTCTCTCTTTCTCTTTTCCTTCCCTTCCAGAATATGGATTACAGAACATACATTAAAAGATTGTCATGTGTATCCTTTTGCCTCTACTTAATGCTCAGTTCTAGGTTGGCATTAGTACCCTCGACAATTATTAGCACCCTGTTCCATTTTCTGTCTTACCTAACCTCTGACTCCCACACGTTTGTGATAATTTCCACCTTTGACAAGACCTCCTTATATATGTTTCACTTGACCTTGGATATTGGTATCATAATATGTACCTATATATTTATGCCATGCAAATAAATGCAGTCATTCTGTATCTGTCTCTCTCCCTTCTGGCTAATTTCGCTCAACATAATCTTCTCCATGTCCATCTATTTATAGGCAAATTTTATAACTTCAGTTTTCCTAACAGCTGCATAGTATTCCATTGTGTAGATGTACCAAAGCTTCTTTATCCAGTCATCGATTTTCGGGCACTCTGGTTGCTTCCAGATTCTGGCTATTGTGAATAATGCTGCTATGAACATAAAAGTAGGGATGGTGTTTCCGCTGCGTATTTTTGGTTTCCCAGAGTAGATTCCCAGGAGTGGTATGGCGGGGTCAAATGGGAGTTCAATTTCTAGTCTTTGGAGGAAAGTCCATATTGTTTTCCAGAAAGGCTGTACCAGCCGGCATTCCCACCAACAATGGATGAGTGTCCCCTTTTCCCCACATCCACGCCAGCACTTGTTGTTCTTGCTCTTTTGAATATGTGCCAGTCTCTGTGGTATAAAGTGGTATCTCATTGCTGTTTTGATTTGCATCTCTCTGATGATTAGTGATGATGAGCATTTTTTCATATGTTTTTTGGCCATTCGAATTTCTTCCTTGCTGAAGTTTCTGTTCATTTCTTCTCCCCATTTTTGATGGGGGTTGTTTGTTTTCTTCTTGTAAAGTTCTACTGGTGCCTGATATATATTAACCCCTTAACAGATGGGTATTGGGTGAATATTCTTTCCCATTCTGTGGACTGCTTTTGTATCTTAGTCACTGTTTCTTTTGAGGTGCAGAAGCTTTTTAGTTTCATGTAGTCCCATATGTTTATCCTTTCTTCTAGTTGCTTTGTTAGTGATGTTTCACCTTTGAAGATGCCTTTAACTTCAATGTCGTGGAGGGTTTTTCCTATATTTTCTTCAATGTACTTTATGGATTCAAGTCTGATATTGAGATCGTTAATCCATTTTGATCTGATTTTTTGTGCGATGGCCGACCTGGGTTCCATCTCCGGCATCCCATATGGTCCCCTGAGCACCGCCAGGAGTAATTTCCTGAGTGCAGAGCAAGAGGTAAACCTTGAGCATTGCTGGGTGTGACCCTAAAGCAAAATAAATAAATATATAAATTAATTAAATAGAATAAATTAAAGTTAAACTCTTTTAAATATATCCTGAGCATACAGAGGCAAAGTGCATGTACCTTAGTTTTCAAAACATCAAAGGGATGGGAGAGTAAAATTGTATTTTTAGTATGCATTGGTGTTAAATCGTTAGCTTAATATTCGATCAGTTATATCTTTTGTGCGGGCCTAATGTAACCATTGTGTGATAAGGAGAGTATAAGCTTTATATAATAAGAATATTATACATATATAATATTATACATATATATACAAATATCCTCACAAACATACAAACAAGCATCATACATACCAGGCTCACAGCTAACACCAACATTAGTAAAATAAATATATTTTCTCTAAGATACAAGATAGAATGTCCATTTTTACTAATATCTAGTCTCTATCAAATTGATAAACCAAGAATTTTCCTAAATCTGTAACTATTTGAAATTTATAACTATGTCTATCCTTCAGCTATAATATTTATGAATAGATGGCCGCGTGGTTCAACGATAAATGCTTTATTCAGAGGAGACTACAAGAGTATGCCACCCGCATGGCAAGCCTGACAAGCTGTCCTGTCATATTTGATATGCCAAATACCAGTGACATTTATATTAGGTCATTCCCATGACCTAATATAATTGTTTGAGGCTCTTTATTTTCCTGGAGCAAGCAGACGCCTTTGGGTTCTAAGAGCATGAGACAGGACATATGGAGATATTACTGGTGCCCGCTCTAGCAAATAGATGATGAATGGGAAGATAGTGATAGTGACTTATTGATCCATGTTGTACTAAGAATTTTAAGCAAAATATTAGGTATAATTAAATATAAAAGACATATGGTTCATAAAATAAGAAAGAAGGTCTATTGAATTTCTGTACACTGAATTTCTGTAAACTAGCAGGAAACTATCAGCAAGAGAGAGGTACTAGACTCATGACTGAAGCCAAAATAATTCTTAGAACGAAGTATAATAAAGGGTGAGGTGATCTCATAATGAGAATTCTCTAAATCATCAGTGAAAGAAAATGAAGAGGACACAAAAGCAAAAATGTTGTACAATCAGGCAATACAAAAATTAATGTCATTGAAATGTCCACACCATCCTAAGAAAGCTTTTAGATAAGAACTACTTTATCAAAACTCCAAAATCATTTTCAGTTTTCATAACATAAAAAGATTTTTATCATTTTTATTAGAAAAACCATGTGGGGGGATTCCTCTGTCCTTTTTATGAGGGGGTTCCTCTGTCCTTTCTGAGGCTCTATTTGTGTGGCGGGACAAGGCCAGAACCTACCGTCACTCCTCGTTGGCTCATGATCAGCAGACACAGGAAGAGTCGGTAGCAGCTCTGCCCAGTGTATTTGTGTCTCTGAACCTACAGCCCAGAGCAATTCGTAGGCATATCAACCAGGTCTCCTGGAAGGACAGAGGTGGGGGGGAAAGGGACCCCAGCTCCATCTGCATAAAAGCCCAGTGAATTCCAGCTGATTACAAGCCCAGGTATGCTGTTCTTAGTGGTGAAATTCACTAAGAACAGCATACCTGGGCTTGAAATCAGCTTCTCTCTAGGGTGGGGCTCTAATGAGCAGGGCTTGAGATCGGCTTCTCTCTTCGATGGAGCTCTGACAAGCTGTGGCTTCCAGATGTTGAAAATGGCTGGCGTCATGCTGTGGGGCTTCCTCTGGTTTCTTGCAAGACTTCATTGGGCTGGCAGGCCAAGGCAGAAGTGGCTATTCCTCCTGGACGCCTGATGATCAGTCGCGCACAGGGAGAGCTGTAGCAGCTCTTTCCCTTGTATCTGTGTCTCTGTTTCATGGTCTACAGCCTGGGAGCAGTTTGGGAGTGGGTCCACCAGGCCTCCCGGATGGGACAGAGGTGGGGGAAAGGGAGCCCAGCTCCATCTGCACGAATTCCCCGTGACTTTAACCTGGACTTTCATTTCCGGTCTCCGCAGTTCGTCAGAGCTCATCCCAAGAAAAAAAACCAATCTTAAGACCAGCTTTCAGAGACCCACCCTAGAGAGAAGCCTATTTCAAGCCCAGGTATGCTGGTCTTGGCTGCGAAATTCACCGTGCTTCCGTGGAGATTGAGCTAGGGTTCCTTTCCCCAACCTCTGTTCTCTAGAGGAGGCCCATAGATCCACCCAGGAACAGCGCCTGGTGTCAGCCATGAACTAGAGACAAAAATCCATGGGACAGCTGCTACCAGCTCTTCCCAAGGAAGGCAGCCACTTTGCAGCTACATGGTACATTAATAAATGCAAGAACTGAGAGCCTACCTACTACCAAGAGTATCATACCCACATTGCAGTGCCTGAAAAGAGCCTGTGTTGTATTTAATATGCCACTTCATCACTTGATCACTTGAATCCCGTTATTCATCGATTTCCTCAATCGGGCTCCAGTAACATTTCCATTGGACCCTATCACATGCCAATGTAGCCCAATGGCATCTGGTTGATTCAGGAATATGAAGAGCTTCAAACCGTTCCTTCAGGGACTTTATAAGGAAGTCTGACCATCTTGTAGGTGGGCGGCCACGTGATCTTTTGACATCCCGTGGGATCCAGTCAGTAATGGCTCTAGTCCAGCGGTTGTCTCCAAATCGCATTGCATGTCCAGCCCATCTGATTTTCGATGCCTTGGCAAATGAGACAGCGTCTCTGATTCTGGAATAGTGACGGAGGTCAGAACTCCGATTCCTTCTCTCACTTGAGTGAGGCGTGATATTCCAAGCATAGCTCTTTCGATTACTCTCTGGGGAGACCCGCATAGCATTCTCATCCTGCTTTCATAGGGCCCATGTCTTTTTGGCAAATGTTAATGCAGGGAGAACTGTGGAGTCGAAGATATGTGCCCGGAGCTGGAGATTCTTTATCCTTGTAGCTATTTCTTCGATGCCTTTGAAGGCATTCCATGCCACTCTCTTCCTCCTGCACAGCTCAGGTTTTAGGTTGTTCATCATGTTGACTTTTCGACCTAGGTACACATAACTGCTTCATTCAGAGATGTTCCATTGAGAGTGAATAGGGCCTCAGGATATAGTTCATTTTTTCATGAACATAGTTTTCTTCAGATTCAGCTGTAGACCTGTCTTTCCACATTCTCGGTCAAAGTCAGCCAGCATTTGTGCTGCTTGGCTAATGTTTGGTGTTATTAGAACGATGTCATCAGCGAAGCAGAGGTGGTGTAGTTGCCGACCATCTATCTTCACTCCCATTCCTTCCCATTCTAATTGTCGCATGATGTTCTCGAGGGTGGCACTGAAGAGTTTTGGTGAAATGGTATCACCCTGTTGAACCCCTCTTTGGACATCAATGATCACTTCTTTGTAGAATGGTGAGATCCTGGTGGTGAATCCGTAATACAGCTCATGAAGGATCTTGATGTATTGGGTTTGAACATCCTGTTTGGCTAGGGCTCAATCGATGACTGCTTCAGTCTCCACAGAATCAAAGGCTTTCTGTAAATCAATGAACGTGATACAGAGTGGCATCTTGTACTCCCTACAAACCTCAATGAGCTTGGTCACTGTTGGATATGATCGATTGTGCTGAATCCTTTCCGGAAGCCAGCTTGCTCACATGGTTGTCCTTCATCTAGTGTTCTGCCAATCCTGTTCCGGATGACTCGTGTAAACAGCTTGTAGATGACGGACAACAGGCAGATGGGGCGATAGTTGCCGATGTCGTGAATGTCTCCCTTCTTGAACAGTAGAACTGTCCTGCTGGTTTTCCATTCGGAGGGTACCTTGCATTCGGACAGGTTGCGTGTGAAGAGCCTAGCTAATGTATTGGTGAGTACTGACGGCAGATTCTTCAGGTGTTCGGCTCTGAATTTGTCTGGGCCTGGTGCTGTTCCCTTCTTTACCGACGAGATGGTATGTCGGATTTCAGAAGGGAGAACGTTGGGAATGACATATCTATCCTTTGGAATTTGGTATGTGGGCCGGTAGATGTGTCTATCAAAGAGATTTGAGTTGAAGTCCTGGATAATCTTCTCCATTGCCTTTCTGGAAAATGTGATAGATCCATCAGGGCGTTGGAGGGCAGTCATCTCGGTCTTTTAGTTGGTAAAGGACAGGCGGGCGGTGCAAATGCTTTTCCGTCTTCTGCTGCATCTTCCAGTATTTCTGCTCTTCTGTCTTTGAGGTCTTCTTTTGTCGCTTCTCTCCACTGTTTAGCAAGCTTGGAGGTTAGCATTTAGTCTCCTGAGGCTCGCGCCTTGCCACGTTGGCGAATGAGCCCGAGAGTTTCTGAAGACAGGCGTCCTTTGTGTCTTTTTGCTCTCTCGGCATTCTTCGCACAATCATGGAGGTGCTGAACCAGTCGGTTGTATTCTTCATCGATGTTGTCAATGGTGTTTTCTTCCCATGTTGCTGCAATGGTGCCAAAGAGTTCCCAGTTGGTGGTCGTTCTCTTCTTAACTTTACAGCCTTCTCTCCCCTTTCGGGAAGTACAATTTTGCACGAAGGAGACGGTGGTCCAATCCTGTTTGGAATTTGGGGACGACAGCAACATCGGTCAGACTAAACCGTCGATTGAAGATGATGTGGTCAATTTCATTGTGGAACTGTCCACCAGGAGATTCCCATGTCCAACTTTTTGCTTCAGCCTTCTGGAACTCTGAGTTCCCATGAATGGTCTTGGTGGACCTGATGAACTAAGATAGTTTCTCACCCTGTTCATTCCATTCTAGGCCATGGGTCCCGATGTGGAGTTTCAGCCGATCTTCTCGGTACTATCTTGGCATTAAAATCACCGATTATGATCTTGTAGAAGGTGTGATCTTTTTTATAGAACTCCTCCAGTTCCATGTAGAATTTCTCGATTTCATCCCCTTTTTTTAATTTTTTTTTTATTTTTACAATTACAAAGATTTTTACAATTACAATTAAAAAGTTCATATTTGGGTTTTGGTCATACAGTGTTCCAGCACCCCATCCCTCCACCAGTGCCCATCTCCCACCACCAACGTCCCCGGTTCCCTACCCCCTTCCCCAGCCCACCTCCATGGCAGGTTCTTTATTTCTTTCCCTTTCTCTCTCTTTCTCTTTTCCTCCCTTCCAGAATATGGATTACAGAACATACATTAAAAGGTTGTCATGTGTATCCTTTTGCCTCTATTTCATGCTCAGTTCTATGTTGGCATTAGTACCCTCGACAATTATTAGCACCCTGTTCCATTTTCTGTCTTACCTAACCTCTGACTCCCACACGTTTGTGATAATTTCCACCTTTGACAAGACCTCCTTATATATGTTTCACTTGACCTTGGATATTGGTATCATAATATGTACCTATATATTTATGTGTAATCATCCTATCCAGTTTGTTAGACATTCAAATGAATCAATGTTGACTGCCATGTTCGTGTCGACAAGGACACCAACGCCACCAATGCCTCTATCATCACATGTTCCAAGGAACAATTATTCTCTGGTGTCAAATACAGCATGATGCGACTGATGCCTCCTCGTCTCAGTCAGACCAATTGATGTCGTACTTGATCTTTTGCTCTTGCACCATCAGATCCTCAATATATGCTTCCGATGCCAGCGTACGTGCATTGAAAGTACAGACAGTCATTTTAGTCCTTCTTTGTTTTGGCAGCCTAGGATGGCCGTGAAATTTTATCAGGCACTGCTTGTTCGCCTTTCTTACTGATGCCATATTAAGGGCTCTTTCGGGTCAGGAAAATAAACATTTTTGTTACTGGATTTGGCATATCGAACACACATCAGACAGCTTGCCAGGCTCTGCTGTGCAGGCGCTATACTCTCATTAGTTTGTGGGGCTCTCTCAGAGGGTAGGTAGAATATTCACAGCAATTTGGAGGTAAATCACGCTGCCGCTCAGCGGCTGCACGCAATGGGGAAAGCTGGTTTCTGCTCTGCCGGGTGTATCTGTGTCTGTGGCTCAAGCATTCCTGGGCTTGAAATACTCTCTTCTGAAGGGCAGGTCTCTGCAGGGTGGGTCCTTGTCGTCTGGGTTTCTGGCAAGCCGGGCTGGAGACTGGATTAATCTGTTGGATGTAGACCATACGAGCTGCAGAGTGTGGATGGTAAAGATCGCTGCCAGCAAGGTGTGGGGGGTGTCTCTGGGCTCTTTCAAGGCTCCATCGGGATGGTGGGCTCGGGTTGGAAGTTGCTCTCATGGTCCATGGAATGCAGGGTGTTCAACGGGTAAAGTTGGTTTCTGCTCTACCGGTGTATCTGTGTCTGTGGCTCAAGCATTCCTGGGCTTGAAATACTCTCCTCTGAAGGGCGGGTCTCTGCTGGTGGGTCTTTGTAGGCTGGGTTTCTGACAAGCCAGGCTGGAGTCTGGATTAATCTGTTGGGTGGAGGTCTTACGAGCTGCGGAGTGTGGATGGTGAAGATCGCTGCCAGTAAGGTGTGGGGTTTTCTCTGGGGTCTTCCGAGGCTCCACCGGAATGGTGGGCTCGGGTTGGAAGTTGCTCTCGTGGTCCATGGAATGCAGGGGTTCAATGGGGAAAGCTGGTTTCTGCTCTGCCGGGTGTATCTGTGTCTGTGGCTCAAGCATTCCTGGGCTTGAATTACTCTCCTCTGAAGGGCGGGTCTCTGCTGGTGGGTCTTTGTAGGCTGGGTTTCTGACAAGCCAGGCTGGAGACTGGATTATTCTGTAGGGTGGAGGTCTTATGAGCTGCGGAGTGTGGATGGTGAAGATCGCTGCCAGCAAGGTGTACGGTTTTCTCTGGGGTCTTCCGAGGCTCCACCGGGATGGTGGGCTCGGGTTGGAAGTTGCTCTTGTGGTCCATGGAATGCAGGGGTTCAACGGGGAAAGCTGGTTTCTGCTCTGCCGGGTGTATCTGTGTCTTAAACAAAAGTATACATTTTTTTAAGATTTGTTCAGTATTTGAGCTTTCAGGAATATGTCTCAGGATTTGCATCACCTTAGTTTAATAATCCAATAAATGACAAAAAAAGACAAATAAAGAAAACAGAATCATGTAGCACAGCAGCCTTGTTTGACATCCTCTGGATAAAATCTACAGTTTTCCCATAGTTTTACCTAACAACCCAGTTGTAGAATCAAATTGTGAATCCATATCAGCTAACAATTTATTTTGCGTTTTAACTTCATGGCCTATTTCAATGGAAAGGGATTTTATAGCAGTGACTTTGTTTCTCAGACTTTCTGTGAGTCTGTCATTTTCTTCTTCACGGGCACTGTACCCACTATTAGGTTAGCCGTAGTTTCCATAGTTGCCAGGAGGCACACCTTCACCCAGACCTGCGTGCCTCATCCTGCCAGAAGAGGGAGGAAATAGGTGGGCAGAAGGGTAGGTAGGAAGGCGGACCACCAGGACAGTGTCTTCAGTACCATGTCCTGGAGAAACACCAAGACTTTCCCCTGAAGTGCCACGACATCAGTAGGCTAAACATTGCATAGGCGTGCGCGATGAGAAATTTAAGAGATGGAAACATGATTAAGAGTAGTATATTTTTCATAAATATTAAAACTAGCTTATTGTTTTGAAGTCCTGATACAGTTGTTTATTATTCTTACCGAATTAGAACCACTTTCTACATAAGAAAAAAGTATAAAGAAAATTCATTTAATCTATGAGCATTGTATGTTTCTTGAACAGTCAAACCCTCTTGAACCATTAAACATAGTCTTAGTTCAACCTATGTAGCAAACTCTGCATTTTCCAAACCATGTTTTTCTAGTCTCAGCGCCAACTTTCAACATATATTACCACCCCCTTCTTCCCTTTTCATTGGAATTCAATCTAACTTCAAACTCCATTCAAATATTGCAGATTATCATCCCTCCAACATTTCTTTTACTTATTTGCATCATTTTTGTCTAAAGTATTTTTGCCTTTGCCTAGAATATTTTTGCCCTATTACTTTCTGTGTTCCCCCATCAGAATAATTCTTTTAGGAAGTGTAATCCTTTAAAGATATCACACTAGACTACTACAAATGATCTTCCCAGTCAAGCAAGATTATTTTTTAAAAAAATTATGTCTCTTCTAGACATATTGATATAGAAATGTGTCGGGGGCGCCGCCGGGGTCCCTATCAGTGCCAGGAAGTGAGTTACCTTCTACCTCCGAAGCCGGCGGAGAATGGATGAAGACTCAGGAATCCGATGCAGTTTTAAAAGGAATTTACTATCACAGGTTCCAATATACAATCCAAGAGCAGGGGAAACCTCAGAACTCTGGGTTCCCGGCTACGCCCCAGCCACGTGTAGGCCAAGATGGATGCCACCAGCTCTTGAGGCCCAACAGAGAATGGAGAGGACGGAGAAGCAAAATGCCAAGGGAAGCTGAAATGGCAAATGGGGGGAAAAAGAGAGCTTCTTTCTTCTTGCAGCTTATTTTATAGCTAGAAATCTGCCCAAACTCCCCAGCCCAGCCCAGAATGGAGATTGAAGAGATGAAAACAGGAGATCTAGAGATGAAAACAGGAAAATAGCTCTATAGCAATGTAGCAACTTCAGGAGACCTTCTGGCTCTTTACAAGGACCCAGAGCTAATTCAAAGCCTCCTAGCAGAGCTGGGAGGAGCTGCAAACTAAATGTAACTTCCCCTGGCAGGGAGGGTCAAATGATCTCAGGTAATTTCTCCCAGCACCTCACCTAATGTCTTTTTATATGCTAATGTCTTGAGCCAAGATCTGCCTGGAAAAGCCTTTATAGGGTAGAGAAGGGGGTTTCTGAGATGGCATGTCTCTGTACCAAAGACTAATACTAATGCCAGTTAAATATTTCTCCAAGCCTTAACAAGTCTCATCAACTTCACGGTAGTTTTGTATTTTAGTTGCCTTTGAGTTATCAGGGGAGCCATGCTTTCTTGCTTGGAGGCAAACAGCATTTCTCTCTGGTCTAATTACTTAGGGATCCAATGTCGCCAGGCAAATACGCTGGTAAGATCTAGCTAGTCCCACGATGATTGTGGTAGCATGAGAGAATATTTATACCAGCTAGTACAGAATACAGTGATTTGCAGGCGGCAATTCAGAGCAGATGCAGAGGCTCTTAGAGTAGTCCTGCAACAGAAATGTATCATAAAAGTCTTAGATATCGAATGTATAATTAAAATGTTAACTGCCAAATTTCTTTAATATAGTCCATCCTTTCTCTTCTCCTTTCCTTCCCTCCATTTCCTTCCTCCATTCACTTTTCCCTGATTTTCTTTCTATCCTTCCATCCTTCCTTCTGTATCGTACTACCCAACTTCCCATCATCCCTTCCACCTTTACCTCCAGTTATCCTTTCCGTCTTCTCTCCTCCTTGTCTTCTTCCGATATCCCTCCCTTCCTACTAGTCTTCCTCCTTCATCTGTCAGTAACTCCTTCCTTCCTTCCTTCCTCTCTCCCTCCCTTCCTTCCTTCTTTTCTTCCTCCCTCCCTCCTTCCCTCCCTCCCTCATTCCCCCCCACCTTCCTTCTTTCCCTCCCTCCCTCCTTCCTTCCCTCTCCCTCTCTCCCTCCCTCCTCCCCTCTTTCCCTTCCTCACTCCCTCCTTCCCTCCCCTTCCGTCCCCCTTCCCTCTCCCTCCCTCTTTCCCTCCCTCCCTCTCACTCACTCTTTCACTCTCTCTCTCTCTTTTATTTGCCAAAAGAAAAAGTTCTTGTTGGATTTCTGCTTCTTTCCTGTCCTGCCTTTGCCAAAATTGCCCCATGCTACTTACTTAGAGCACCTAGAATTCGAGCTGTCGACTTTGTTTGGAGTCACTGTGAAGCCCAAGGCCAAGGATTTGGCTAACATAATTAAAACAGTATTAAAGAAAACCAGTACTGCTTGGCTTTTCTGCTTTCTGGGAATTTCTGCAATAGGAATTTCAGGGCTCTCGAAGGAATTTTACCCAATATTTAATCCTCTTGAGGCGCCTTTTGCAGACCAGTTTCCAAAATGCAGATGATGGTGCCACCATACCATAAATCACACTTTTATTTCAAGCAACGGATATGTTTCCATATGCCTGAAATGTCAATTTGTTTCCTCGTATATAACAATTCCAGGGATTTTCCCTGGCGGCAACACAGTAGAGTCCAATAAGGGCAGGTCCACGTACAGGCACGGCTCTCAACGTACCTTTCCAAGGGACGCCGAGTTTCTCTGGAGGAGGCCTCCCTGTCACTGCCCTGGCTCATCACTGTGCTCAGCTCACCACCACCACAACCACCCCCCCAACACACACACATGCACGGGTCTACCTCTTCACCCCTTCAGGTCAGACTTTCTACTTCTGGGGAGCAACTTAACCCTCGATTCTCTTGCAGTAGGGGGCTCTAGAAGGTGCATGGGCATGAGGCAGTGATTGTGGCCACAGACCCGTTTCGTGCATACTCGGTGGCTCCAATGTCCGCAGGGAAGTGGGGAGGCATCACCTCTGCCTTCCAAAGCAGCCCCTAGATACAGCGGAAGACTCTGACCCAACAGGCCACCATAGTCCTAGGGGAAATAAAACTGTTTATATCTCGGGAGCGTAACACAGCAAAATACGCATCTTACAGCACCGAGGAAGAGATCTCCATTGGAGCGTGGTTCCGTTGGTTCGTTGAAGCAAACATGGCACCATGTCCTCTTCCTGCCAGCCTCCCCGGTTCGCCTTATGCAGGGCGAAAGGGGCTCACTGGTGGGAAACAGGTTGGAACCACTATCTCCGGTGGCTCCTCCTCTTCCCTTAGGGATTCATGGACCCCTCCTCACCCTATGAAGACTATGGGACTCCCCCTTCGCGTAGGGAGACTCAGGGGCTGTATATCGCCCCGTCCTTCCCATTAGTGAACGGTCCGAGTTACTGCACCCCTCAGCTCCTTTCTGCATCAAGAAAGGACCCAGCGAGCCACCACAGTCGTAAGGATAAGAAATCATTTTATTCCTCGGGAGGCGAGATAAGGCATAACTTCATCAGGCATCTTAGAGGCTCTACTGGGACGCGGTGCCATTGCTATGTTGAACCGCACATGGTGGAGTTTCCTCTTTCTGCAGGCCTCCCGGGGCCGCCTGATGCAGTGAGGGAAGGGGCTCACCTCTGGAAAAAAGGTAGGTACCACAATCTCGGGAGCTCCTCCTTTTCGCTCAGGGAAAGTGACCCCTCTACATCGGTTGAGGAATCGTGGGACCCCTCGTCCTTAGCCTCTTCAATGGGGATAAGGACACAGGAATTCCTATGCTGAGATCTGGGCAGAGGCACAGCCAGATTGTGAAATGACTTTGCCCTGTACAGACTAGGCTCCGGAAAGCCCTGTCCTACACGATGTCTTCTGCCCTGTCCTCATCCCGGTGATACGCCAAGGACTGGACTGCAGAACAAGTCTGGGCATCGCCTTTGGCAGTCACTGCCCCCTCTGGTAGGTGACACTGCGAGGGGGAAGGCTGGACTTGGAGGAAGGGTGAGCATCCTCCGGATGGGCACTGCACCCTTCTCTCAGGGGCACATCGAGATAAAGTCAGGCGAGGACAGCGGTGGAGCTGGGGATGGACTGGAGAATGGTCAGGCAGGGCCTGGAAGTTGCCTGGGGGTGAAGGGGTGTCAGGTTGGGGCCTGGATTTGAGGGGGAAGGGGAACCCCCCTCCCGGACCAGATGTTTGGAAGAGGCCTGAACCAGATCTAGCAATCCCTGGTGGAAGTTGGAGGCATTGGATGGTTGGGATCAGAAGCTTGCCAGGTCTGAGGAGGGCATCATGGTGACCAATGGATCCAGAGAGAAATGGGTGAAAGTTGGGCACTGCCCTGACCGCTGAGACTTTTGATGGCATTTGGCAGAAGGTGCCATGCTGGTGCCAGTTCTGGTGTCTGAGAAGACTCACAAGACAGCTGTGAAGCCAAGATGAGTGAATATGAAACCCATCCAGGGAGAGAAAACCCTGGAAATATGCCCCCTCCTAGGCCCCTCATCCGTGGCGTCACAATTGACAACGTCTCAAACTCCAGGTTGTTCCCATGGCTCTACGCACCCCTGACCATAGTTGGCACACCAGGGCCTTGATATTGGACTGGAGGGAAGGCCAGAGAATAGTCACCTGTCCCCACAGATCTGGGTGATGTGCTCCTCTCTCCGGATGGTATAATGTAGTCTCCTCCCTGGGGAAGCAGGAGGGTGTCTAAGTCAGGAGAACAGCAGCAGAACTTCTCATCCAGGATTCACAGAGGAGCCAGGACAATACTGTGCCTGAAAGTCACAAAGTTCTGCCCGCAAACTCAATGGACAAGACTCACAGATCTGCCTGATTCTAGATAAAAGCCCTTCTCACCATGCTTTGGGACTTCAGAATCTCCAGAAATCTCAACCATTCCCTCCCATAGAACTCAGGACGTAGCCCTGGGGCAACTTTAATGAAGTTAAGAGACACAAGTGGCCTATCCCGTCGCCGAGCCCACCTGGAGGGCAGCACACTCTGCCAGGCTTCCTTCTATTGCTGGATAAGAGGTAATCACCCACATTCCCCAGGCTCTGCCTCTCTGGCCACCCATGTCTCTCCCCAAAGCCCTGACTTACCAGAGGTATCATGTCTACATTGACATCCCTCTTTGTTTTTGGCTTGAGGTTTGATAGCAAGGAACTAGAGAGCTCGGGCAGAGATGGCAGCTACTTACATTGCCTACTGTGCCATCTGTACCTGCAGGCTGTCCTCTTATGGCGGGCCTTCTTCTGATGGCGGGCTCTCTTCCAGTGATGGACTCTCCTTGTTTGGCGGGCTCTCCTGGGAAGCTAGAATCCAACAGAAGACGGTGAGTCTATGGGACTTGTTTCTCTCAGCTCTTTGTAGGTACTCAGGGATTTTCATCCGAGCATCCAAGTAATTCAGTGAACTTCCTTCTGGAATTTTACCCTGAATAATTTTCCAAGATGCTAAAATCGGTTGAATCTGCTTATTAGGTTACACGTGATATTGCTGGCAAAGCCCTGTCAAGGGTCCTGTTGAACCCATGAGCCAATTTCTCTAGACTCAGAGAGGATGATGTTCTGGCCTGTTTCAGATTCCCCAAACTCAGTGTACCCCGAATTGACCAAACTCAACCTGCCACTAAATTCCTTAAGAGCTTGCCCTGTGTACTCATGTGATTGTGATCAGATGGAGGAAAATAGTGGTGGTACGACAAACATGCGATGGTGAAAACACGTTGGAGGAAGGGAAGGATTAGGAGAAGGTACAGATGAATGGGGAAGTTATTTTGAGGTTTGGTTGGGGACTAGTAATGTCAACAATATCCATGTATGTTTGGTAACTTGCCTGAGGCAAATGAGTGCTGAGCAACCAGGCCCTGGATGTTTATAGTCCTGCCTGCCTACATCATAAGGGGTCAGAATGTGGGGCAGGGGGACAGGGGACAGCAGAGTAAAGACATCACAGACTCCACCTACTCGGGACCCTGAGTCCCTCTGCCCAACCTGCTCTGCCCTTTAGCTCTTCTTCTTGTGCCATGACTGTTCTTTCTGAGATCCCCTGAGTCCTCTGGAAGCACAATGGCTTCCTGGGTGTCCCTGCTTCCAGGCCTTGTCAGCCTGAGGGAATTCCTGGATTTGGGAAGAATTGGTGTCATGGGCCCTACTTGTGTTTGCATCCTCTTTTTCTATAGACCCTGGCCATGAATGTATAAATTATATTCCTGGTATATGAGTGGGCAACTGGCCATTGGAATTTGGGCTTTCACTGAGCTTTAGCATTTAACTCCAGCCTCCATTACCATTTTCAAGCATTCCCAAAGCTCATTGCCTCTGAAGTAATCGTCAATAATGAATTGTATTTTAGTATGCATTGGTGTTAAGTTGATAGCCTAATATTCTGTCAGTTATATCTTTCTTGCAGGCCTCAATTTAACTATTGTGTGCAAAGGAAGAATAAGTTTAATATAATACTAATCACTATCACTATCCTCCCGTTGATCATCTATTTGCTAGAGCGGGCACCAATAATATCTCCATATGTCCTGTCTCATGCTAGTAGAGCCCAAGGGCATCTATTCGTTCCAGGAACATAAAGAGCCTCAAACCATTATATTAGGTCATGGGAATGAACTAATATAACTGTTACTGGTATTTGGCATATCAAATAAAACAGGGCAGCTTGCCAGGCTTGCCATGCAGGTGGCATACCCTTGTAGTCACCTCTAAATATAGCATTTATAGATGAACCGCCGCTGCCGCAAGCAGCCACACAAGACAGGCTGTGATAGACTGTTGCTGGGTGGAGTTCTGACGAGAGGGAAGTCCAGATGTGGAAAATGGCATTATGTGGTATATGGTATTATGTGGTATATGGTATTATGTTTCCACATAATACTAACATATGTTGGGGAACGCCGCCGGGGTCCCGACAGTGTCAGGACAGAGGTTGTCTTCTACCTCCGAGGATGCCGGGAGAACAGATGAAAACTCACGAGTCCGGTGCAATTCCAAAAAATGGCTTTTAATAGTACAAAAGCTCTTCCACAGCACTCCAATATAATGAACAAACTCTAGCTATGGTCTAAACTTAGACCATACAAAAGAGCCTAAGTCTCCCACCAAAAAAGAGAGGATCTCACCCGAGCTGAGTCCTACTCAGAAGAAGGAGCAAAAGGCCAAAGAGCAAAAGGCCAAAAGCCAAAAGCCAAAAGCCAAAAGCCGCAGGAGCCAAAAGCTGAAGGCTGAGGAACCAAAAGGCAAAAGGTAAAAGGGTGAAGGGGCCTCAAGTCAGCCCCTTATATACACCAAAGTAATCCGATCGGGAGGTTGTCATGTCAACAAAGAACCCTAAACAGAGTGTAGTGCCACACCCTATTGCAGGTATAAACAGAGGTTATGCCAGGGACTAAGGAGATTATCTCTTATGTAAAACACTGGAGAGAGAGGGCTGATATAAAGTAATACATCTTAACTTCATGAGCTTCATGTAATCTAGATGGTACCCACAAGGTCCTTATTATTATCTGCACCAGGGTGATTCTGAGTATCTTGTTCTCGTGTACTGAAAGGGTCACTCTCGCCTGCTTAGAGCAAACTAGTATGATCCTTCCTATAGTCTTCCTATAGTCTCAACGTAGCCAGGGTGGTAGTCTCCTGGTAAATTCTAACTGTCCCACGTTGGGTGCAGTGGGTATAAAGAGGAGTTGTGCCCAATCTAGAAAACATAGAAGTCTTAGTAGATGTATAAGTCAGAAGTTATTCAATCAAGGTGACTTCTGTAACTGCCACACCCTCTAGCAGTGTTTACATAGAAGAGAAATCTCATTAGAATGAACCTTGACTTAAGTAGATTAAGCTGGGAGTGAGCAAAACAACAAAACTCCCAGAATAGCTAAATCTGTCCTATATATACATAATATATATACATAATATATATACATAATATATATATACATATGTATCACACACTTACACCAAGCTCACAACCAACACCAATGGTAGCAAAATAAAGATATTTTTTCTAAGATAATGGAAAAGAATGTCTATTTTTACTAAGATCTATTTCTCTATCAAATTGCTAAACCAAGATTTTTCCTAAATCTATAACTATATGGAATTTATAACTATATCTATCCATCAGCTGTAATATTTATGGAGAGATGATTTATTAATCCATATTGTATCAACAAATTTATACATAAATATTAGGTAGAAATATTTATATATAAGACATATGGATCATAAAATAAGAAAGAAGTACTATTGAATTCTGTAAACTAACAGGAAAACTATCAGCAAGAGAGGTAATAGACTCATGACTTAAGCCAAAATAATAATTCTTAGAAGTATAATAAAGGGTGAAGTGATCTCATAATGAGAGTTCTGTAAATCATCAGTGAAAGAAAATGAAGAGAACACTAATGCAAAGATGGTATATGATCAGGTATTACAAAAATTAATGTTATTTGTGTACTTACCATCCTCAGAAAGCTTTAGATGAAAATACTGTATCAAAACTCCAAATACGTTTCAGTTGGAATAAAAATAGACTGTTTTATCATTTTAATACAATAATTAAGCCATTAAAACAACATAGTGAAAAGAAAAGTTAAAGGTTTCAACTACTTATTTCAATTTTATTACAGTGCTATAGTTATGAAACATTTTGGGCATAGAAACATATGTATATGTGAACAAAATTAAGAGATCAATATCAGCTCTAGAATGTGTGCTTAACAAATGTATGATAATAAGCCACATCCAGAATTCATGGAGAAAAACAGTCACATAGGAAAAACATGGAAAAGGTCCCCTAGTTACATCATATAAAAGAAGTAAGTCAGGACCAGAGGCAGTACAGGGGTTACGGCCTTTGTTTTACCTACAGCCAAGACCAGCTAGAACCCTCACACAGCAAATGGTCTCAGGAGTTAGCCCAAAGCACAAACCCAGAGCTGAATATAGCATAGCCTCGAGCACACCAAGTGTGGCCAAGTATTTATTAAAAAATAGAAATCAAAGTGTCTGAATATAAGAGGATATGAATAAACGTTTTTTTTTAATCAGGAAAGTGTCTATAGCCAGTAGATAATGTAAGTGATTATTCACATCAGAAATCATTAAAAATCCCAGAAAGAGGGACCGGAGTGATAGCCCAGCGGGTAGGGCGTTTGCCTTGCAGGTTTGATCCCTGGCATCCCATATGGTCCCCAAGCACCGCCAGGAGTAATTCCTGAGTGCAGAGCCAGGAGAAACCCCTGAGCATTGCCGGGTGTGACCCAAAAAGCAAAAATAAACAAACAAACAAACAAACAAACAAATAAATAAATAAATAAAATCCCAGAAAGAGACACAATGTTTTCACATAAGTTAGAGCAGTATTAAAAAGTGACCTATTTGCTAGTGTGTGAAAGTGAAAATTTCACAGATAAGGAATTTGATAGGAAAACTAATCAGTTCCAAGAAAGAAAATGAAAAGACGAACCTCATCATTTCCAGTACATCGTTAAACAATATTGAAAGTTTACTTTCCAGTATTTCAAAATATATGTGAACAAATTGATATACAAATTGATAAGTTGATTTTTTTCTACATGCATTAGAAAAGTAAAACCAGCTGGAAAAACAGAATAACAAGATGTAGAAAGACAGGAATTTTAATAGCCAGAAATCCCCGAACAGAAACCTATAAAGGAGGCAGTATCAGATTTAAAAATTTAGTGTATAATTGATAAAAGGGTCATTGTGGTAAATGCTTATTAAAAAATATCACATGAATTTCATAAAAGAACATTTTACTATTCTGTGAGTGTAGCTCTTACAACAGCTCTAGCACACGATGATTAGATATTTCTCTCTTAGGAAAAAGATAAAACAAGCATTTGAGTTACCCTAAGTATTATACCCTAAGTGGATAATATTTATAATCAGCAATATTTTCTTTCTTTCTTTCTTTCTTTCTTTCTTTCTTTCTTTCTTTCTTTCTTTCTTTCTTTCTTTCTTTCTTTCTTTCTTTTCTTTCTTTCTTTCTTTCTTTCTTTCTTTCTTTCTTTCTTTCTTTCTTTCTTTCTTTCTTTCTTTCTTTCTTTCTTTTCTTTCTTTCTTTCTTTCTTTCTTTCTTTCTTTCTTTCTTTCTTTCCTTTTTTTTAATGAGATGGAATAGCTCTCGTATGATGACAAATACTCTCTGTATCTGAGCTAGATCCCTGATCTTCTGAAGACTTTTTGTGTGAGTGCATTCTAGGGCTTTAATTCTTCTTCTCAGAATGGGCAAACTTTGTCTGTTATATTCTAACTCTAAATTTCTACTCTATTTATTTATTTATTTATCTATCTATTTATCTATTTATTTATCTATTTATTTATTTATCTATTTATCTATCTATTTATTTATTTATTTATTTAGCTTTTTTGGGTCACACGTGGCAATGCTCAGGGGTTACTCCTGGCTCTGCACTCAGGAATTACTCCTGGCGGTGCTCAGGGGACCATATGAGATGCCGGGGATCGAACTTGGGTTGGCCGCGTGCAAGGCAAATGCCCTACCTGCTGGACTATCGCTCCCATCCCTAGATTTCTACTTTAATAAGAGATTTGATGGCTTAATATCACATAGAGTCTATTCCTTGATATTCTACTTGATATAAACTTAATGCTGGAAGCACAGTTCATGTATTAACTGCCCCAGTGGTATCCACTGAAAGCACATGACAGTCACATCCTGAGTGGATAATATTTATAATCAGCAATATTTTCATTCAAAAGTAGAATTGAGGCTTTACAATGAAAGACTAGGCCCTGAGACTAAAGTGCTTTAAGTAAAACCTACCATTTCTAGTAAAGGACTGAATTCTTAGCTCTTAGTGCTTCAACATCTTATAACTTTCATTTGCAAGCTGTACGATGTTCTATAAACCAGCTTTCTGAGTTTCAATATTATTTTAACTATCATTTGAAGCTTTAAAGGTGAATTTTATTTACAGAATTATTTTTTAATTAATTTTATTTTAGGCACTGATTTACAATATTGATAATGACAAGGTTCCCTGCACAAAAGTCCTGCAAATGCTTCCCATCCCCCACCAGGTGTGTGTAAGCCCTAAAGAGCTTGGGAACCACCCAGTCCCAGGGTAAAGGCCCAGAACTTTCAGCAACCAGGCTGAGGCACACAGAGCCCCAGAACCGCCACCCGAACCACTTCCTCTCAGCTCCCACAAATGCCTTCCATACCCCCCTACCAGGTGTGTGTAGCCCTATGTAGCCAGTGGAAGCACCCACCCACATCCCCAAACTCAAAACTGTGTAGAGGCTAGCACATTCATGCTAACTACTTAGTATTTATCTTACCTGAGATACTAGTGAGCATTCGTCCCTACATTCCTTGCGGCCGACCCCAAACTTTGCCAACAATCCAGACACCTACTAACTGTACTATCTAGCCACCCAAGAATACATATTTGCAACCTATAATAGTCATAATGGTAAAGCAACGCAGAATTCCATCAAGCTCAGTGAGTAAAGTCTCTAGCCCGAATGAGCCAAGCAATAATGATGAGCTATATAACCTCTCTGATAAGGAATTTCGGAAGGAATTGTTAAGGATGCATAAGGAACTCAAAGAAGCAATTGAATACAAAATCAATAAAAATACAAGAGTACATGAGAGCAGAAATGAGTAAAATGCAGACCAAGATACAAGCAGAAACGATAGATATTAAAAATGTGGTAAGTGAAATGAAAAGCACGATGAAAGACCTCCAGAGCAGAGTAACACGTGCTGAATAAAGAAAGAATCAGTGATTATTTCAATAGTGTTTTACTAGAGAAGTTTCTCTATTCTTTAGGATCCAAGACCACAAGGAAGATATGAAACTTTCCCTTCTGAACATGAAGTTCACTTTGAGTGTTGTTTTTTCATTGATGACCATTCATATCACTTCTATGGTGACATGAGGGAGTGAACATAATCTGAGTAGTTAAATTTAAAAAAAATGTTCTATATGTCTGAAGTTTTCATATACTATATAACTGGATTCTAAACGCAGTGTTTCACAGAACTAGGCCTAAAGTGTGATGTAGGTGAGTTCTCATGGTATCTTTGAATGTTTTGCAAGTTTACATGTTGTGATCATTGATGATCACAATAGTTGTCCAACTAAGGTCATTGTGTCTGTAGGGTTAAATGCCAGGTTCACTTTCTAAAGTTATAATAGACTCAATTTTCTGTTTTAAATGCAATAAAACATTTTTGTTTCATCAAATTATTTTCATTACTAAGTCATTGACGTTATCTCTAGAATGTAGATCTCAATTAATTAAACACAACCATCTGTTCCATAGAGATACAGGAAATAAGGTGCTTTCCTTGTCATAGGTGAGACCACTTTGAACACCTAGCACTGAATGTGTTTGTCAGAGAACCTCAGCGTTTATCTTTAGGGATAGAGTCAAGATTAAGCTCTGAGCATTATAGGGGTGGCTCAATCTATCGCACCAATAAAATGAAATAAAATATACATTCAACTGTGTATTTGTATACCTATAGAGATGAAAATTCATCACTCAGAGGGTATGCACACTGGAAGTCATAATAGGTAGTCATATAGCGAATTTGCCTATGACAATAGAGATACTGGCAACAATATTTTAACCATTAAGTATCATAGACATTATATGTTCATTATACTCTTAAGGCTACCAGAAGAAAGAAAAATAGCAACGGGTTCCTGTAGAAAGGAATCACAAATACAGTCTAAAGCACTAAGTCCAGGAGGCTTAATCCATCAAGCCTGTCTTGTGCTTTAACCCACCAATATTTTGTCTCTTGTCAGCAAACCTGAGGTAATCAGCTGGGATAAGGCCACTAGAAAAAATCTTATACATGTACATACCCAATTTCTTACCGATCACGATCACGATCACGATCTTCCCGTTGATCATCTATTTGCTAGAGCGGGCACCAGTAATATCTCCATATGTCCTGTCTCATGCCAGTAGAGCCAGGGGCATCGGCTTGCTACAGGAACACAAAGAGCCTCAAACCATTATATTAGGTCATGGGAATGACCTAATATAATTGTTACTGGAATTTGGCACATCATATACAACACGAGAAGCTTGCCAGGCTTGCCAAGCGGGAGGCAAACTCTTTTAAACACCTCCAAATAAAGCATTTATTAATGAACCGCGCGCTTGGAGCCGGGCTGTGATGGGCTGGTCTGCTGGGTGGAGTTCTGACGAGAGGGAAGTCCAGAAGTGGAAAATGGCGGCGCCCGTGGAGTGAGGAGGGGTGGCCTGGCTTGTTGTGAGGCTCTGCCGAGGTTGTGGGCCAGGGCTAGAACCCGCCATGCCTCCCGACTGCCTCATGAACGGCTGTGCACAGGGAGAGCAAGGAACAGCTCTGCCCCATGCCTGAGAGTCTCTGGACCAGCATACCTGGGCCGGATTGAGGAAAAAGCTGCAGGGTGGGTGTAGGTGATCCGGGCTGTGATGGGCTGGTCTGCTGGGTGGAGTTCTGACGAGAGGAAGTCCAGAAGTGGAAAATGGCGGCGCCCGTGGAGTGAGGAGGGGTGGCCTGGCTTGTTGTGAGGCTCTGCCGAGGTTGTGGGCCAGGGCTAGAACCCGCCATGCCTCCCGACTGCCTCATGAACGGCTGTGCACAGGGAGAGCAAGGAACAGCTCTGCCCCATGCCTGAGAGTCTCTGGACCAGCATACCTGGGCCGGATTGAGGAAAAAGCTGCAGGATGGGTGTAGGTGATCCGGGCTGTGATGGGCTGGTCTGCTGGGTGTAGTTCTGACGAGAGGAAGTCCAGAAGTGGAAAATGGCGGCGCCCGTGGAGTGAGGGGGGGGGGTGGCCTGGCTTGTTGTGAGGCTCTGCCGAGGTTGTGGGCCAGGGCTAGAACCCGCCATGCCTCCCGACTGCCTCATGAACGGCTGTGCACAGGGAGAGCAAGGGAGCAGCTCTGCCCCATGCCTGAGAGTTTCTTACCATCTTGCAAGTATTACTAGTTTTGTTTGCCTTTCGGTGCATTTATACACCACATGCCAACAGTGTTGAGGGTTTACTCGTGTCACTAATGCTCAAGGATCACTCCTGGAGGTGCTCATGGGAACAAAATGAGATCTGGGGATCAAATTTTGCTCAGCTGTGTGTAAGGCAAGCAAGCAGTCTACCCATGTACTATATCCTCATTCCCACAACTTTTCAGTTTAAGGCATATTTTTTGTCACTCGCTAGTGCTTTAAAAATGGTTTATATTATGTATTTTTGGGACTGTGGCTCAAGTGGTATCTACAAGGCCTGTGAAATGCCCTTGATTTGATCCACGGCCTCTTGAGTACCACGAGAAATGGCTTGGTGACCCTGGTAGACCCTGAGCACTTCTGAAGTGGTTGTAGACCCACAGGCACTGTAATTTGTAACCTCTGCAGCAATTTTAAAAGTATATATTTTCTCAATGTTAGAATTGTTGGTGTATGTGTAGTGCAAAGGGACTATCCTATTTTTTAGAAGCTAGAATTTTCACAGAGGCATTTTTAAAATTAAATATACTTATAATCTTAGAATGTATGCTCACACTAAAATAAATATTATCTATCTAGTTGATATCTATTCCATTTATAACATCACTGTTCCACTGAAGCATAATTCAAATCACAAATGTCTTGCTCATTTGCTTCTTATATCTATGATTCTGATTGCTACTGTATTTTGCTCAGAGGCCTGTTGGTCAAACAGAAAGAGAGCAATTAAAGAGATAGAGATAATCAACTTTCAACAGCTCTAAGACAGAGTCAAGTTCTTGTTTCAATTCAAATATTTTTTCAGAGGAGCCTATTTTTTGAAGAGCTTATTACAGCCCAGCTTTCGGCCACGTGGTTATCAATAAATGCTGGATTTAGAGGTGGCTAAAAGAGTGTGCCACCAGCACGGCAGAGCCTGGCAAGCCTCCCGTGTCGTATTTGATATGCCAAGAACCAGTAACAATTATAGACCTCACTCCCATGACCTGATGGAATGGTTTGAGGCTCTTTATGTTCCTGGAGCAAGCAGATGCCCTTGGGCTCTACTAGCATGAGACAGGACATATGGAGATGTTACTGGTGCCCGCCCGAGCAAATCGATGAATGGGAAGACAATGATACAGTGAAAACAGTGATTTTTTTTCAAAAGTTCCTTTTCTACTTGATCAAATTTAATATGCAAAAAACTATTTTAATAAGTAAAGCAAAACGTATTATTATATATTTTAATACATAAAAAATCAATACATATTATTTTTTCTTATATAGATTTGGCTTTCTTTAGAATTCAAATAATGATTATCCCATCAGCACTAATTAGTTAGATACATGCGAGGTAAAACTTTAGCATTGATAATAGATATATTTTTACATGGGTGAATTAATCTCTTCAATACTATGACATCTAAAAATTAGGAATTTATTAATATAATGGATAACACATAAAACACAACCAAATTAAAAGTTTGTTTTTAGTTTTGAAATTTTTAGTTGATTTTATTTTAAGCAAACATGAAAGTATATAAAATTTATACTAATAAGATTTTCATTACACATTTTCTTATTAGATTTGTTACAGCAGGTTGAGGTGTAGAGCACCAGGTTGCTTTGAATCTCTGCCCCTGAAACAGCTAGCAAATCATGAGGTATAAGGGACTCTGTGGAGGTGGGATTTGACTACCAATACAAGACTCCTAGCACAAGCATACAGAGAAAGAGAGAGGGAGGGAGAAAGAGAGAGATGGAGGGAGAGAGAGAGTGGGTGAGGAGATTGGCTCTTCTCCATCTTTTGTCAGCCCTCCATTACCTTCAAACAAGGACTCCCTGGACCCACCACTCTCTCCACGGAATCTGCAAGTCAGAAAGGGCTGCATATACCAGCTTAGGGCTTAGGACAGGTGGGCACCACAGGGGCAGACAGGGGAACAATATGTGCTGGGCTCAGACCCCAAAACAACTCAGATATAGGCCATATTTAGATGCCCAGGAAGGGATAAAAGTGCAGAACAGGGCTCAAGCACACAGTATCATTGCCAGAGAGTAAGAAACCTGGGCCTAGGCAATAGGAAATGTTGGGATACAGTCATGGCATGGAGCAAAGGCATCGGGTGCTCAGGGGCGGCAGTGGCCGTATCTGGGAAAGCATATATAATAAAGCTGCACCAGAAAAGGACCAGAACATCATTCACAGGTGGTGATTAGACTGTGCGGGTTAGAACAGGAAAGGCATACAACAGACCAGGTAGTATAAGGGACAGGACAAGGACATTGTTCACTGGTAATAGGGTGGTCGAGCCCCTCCGGTATTGCAGGTGTGGCTGCGGTGCCCTGCTGCATAGGCAGGTGGCAGACAGTAGACAGTCTTGTCTACACCCAGGGCTCTGCCCCGTGGGCCATGGATGGTTGATGGCCTGACATAGAAAAAGACTGGGCCCCCCTGGGATTAACCGAGAGCCATGGCAGAGACTGGCAAGCTACCCATAGTGTATTAGATATACCAAAAACAGTAACAATAATGGACCTCATTCACAACGAATGGAGACATTATGGCACCCACTTGAGCAAATTGATGAACAACAGGAAGACAAGTGACAAGTGAGTAGGGTAGTCTAGACATCTGGGGAGGAACCTAGACCCATCTGTAGAATAAACTATTTTTTTTTTCCTTTTTTGGGTCACACCTGGCGATGCTCATGGGTTACTCCTAGCTCTACACTCAGGAATTACCCCTGGTAGTGCTCAGTGGACCGTATGGGATGCTGGGGACTGAACCCAGTTTGGCTGCGTGTAAGGCAAATGCCCTATCCACTGGACTATCGCTCCAGCCCCTGGAATAAACCTTTGCTCTTCTGAGTATTGTATGCATATCTTTCATACAATTCTCAAGAACCCACAAGCACGAGAAAATCTGCTTTTGTGTTAACAGACTTTAAAAAGAAAAAAAATAGAATTTTGTTAGGCCAGAAAGATAGTACTGTGAGTAGGGTTCTTGTCTTACACGTGACATATGAGGGTTAGATCCCTGGCACACCTTGTGGCTCCCAGATTCCCACCAGAATTGATACCTGAGTTTAGGATGTGGCCCCAAAAGTAGTTTTGTGAAATGCCTAACTCAACTCATCATTAATCTATTACTATTATTTTTGTAGTTTTTGGTTACCTCTTGTTGAATGACAGGGCCTAGCTAGCTTTGGACCTTTGCTGTTTAAGCTACTTACAACTTAAGTCATTTACAAACCTTTAAGCCACAGGTCATGCTACTGAGAGCTCTCTTTTTTTGTAGACATTGATGGAGGGTGTGGCAGTTACAGAAGTCATTTTGATTTTGAATTAATACTTTTGGACTATTATTATAATCTCTATTGTGATCCATGTTATCTAGATTGAGTACAATGCCTTTTAACACCTGCTACTCCCATTGTGGGACAATTAGAATTTACCAGGAGATACCACCCTGGCTATGTTGAGACTTCCATTTATCAACTCTGCCAAGATCATGGGAGAAAATTTCCTAGTTTGCCCTCAGGCAAGAGAGCATGACCCTTTCAGTATACAGAGGACAGGGACACTCAGAATTACTGTGGTGCAGAGTAGAAATAAAAAGGACCTTGTAGGTACCATCTAGATTGCTTGAAGTTCATGAAATTTTTGTGACTAACCCCATGAATTTACATCTGTTAAGATTATTTCTTTCTCTCTCTCTCCAGTGTTCTGATATAAGAGATAATCTTATTTCATTGTTAGAGTTTAGATCATGCTTTTTACAAAAATGATGATGTTTATGTTTTTGATATTCATAATTAGCCTAATTACTCTTATTTGATGTCAATTCTACCGCATAAATCTTTCGTCTCCTTTATAAAACTTCTTCAGAGCCATAGCTGGTATAAGGTATAAGGTGTGATTCCTTTGCATGTCACAGCATCCCTCGCCTATTATACTATGATCACTGGCTCTCTTGAGTATTGCCGGGAGTGATTGATCCCTGAGCAATAGTCGGGGAAAGCCCTGAGCACATCTTAATGTTTCACTTCATCACCAAAAAGTAAATAAATAAAAGTCTTCAATTTTCAAAGTTGAAATTATAAGTTGATGTAGCTAGCATCAAATTATAAGTCAATGTAGCTAAAATCTCATGCTAACATCTAATGGCCATTATGCTTTTTGAACTACACTAGAGTTTAGATACCCCTTCACTAACAGCCACCTCCTAGCCTTATAATTATCTGCATACCCACAGTTTGATTCAAGACTATTAGTAAGTTAGTTGATATAAATACAAATATTAAGCATATTTCTGGCTATTAATTTCTGACTGCATTTCCTACTATGAATAAACATGCCTTTTTTTGTCATCATGTATGCTTATTTAAGAGAAAAATTGATTCTTACAGTTCAGTTAATATTTTGCCATATGCAAAGAGCTTTTCAGATGCCTCTTTACTTCCTCTGCTGAGGAACCCATATGTAACTTTTTCCATGTAATCACCTGACACACACAGGCTTCAACATACAGTGTTCCAGCGCTCATGTCTCCGCCAGTGTGCATTTCTCAACACCAATGTCCCAGTTTCCTGTCCGCCACCTCTCCCCTCCCAGCCTGTCTCTCTGGCAGGTGGAAGGCTCTTCTCTCTCTCTCTCTCTCTCTCTCTCTCTCTCTCTGTTTCTCTCTCTCATCTTTGTTTTTGGTTATTATGGTTTGCAATACAGGCACTGAAAGGTTATCATGTTTTCATGTTTGTTCATTACCTATTTTCAGCATGAAGTTCTTATCCAGAATGAACATTTCCAACCATCATTGTTATAGTGTTTCCTTTTCTATTCCAACTGATTTTCCATACCACCACTTGAGGCAAGTTTCAAACCATGGAACCATCTTCCTGGCCCTAGTTTCTACTGACCTTGATTTTTAGCCTTATTTTTAAATTATGCCACAAATGAGTGCAGGTGGCAATGCTACCTGGTGCAACACTTTGGGGGAAAACAATAGTATTTTTTAGCATTCCTCAAAAACCAGATATTAAACTTCCATTTAACCCACAATACTACTCTGGGAATATACCCTGAGGGCACAAAATCATTGCAGGAAAAAAATAGGCATTTCTATGTTTACTAAAGCGCTATCACAATAGCCAGAATCTGAAACAACCTGAGCGTCTGAGAGCAGACAAGAGGATAAATAAACCATGGCATATCTACTCAAAGGAATAATAAACAGTCACCATGAAAACGAAGTTATGAATTTCACTAATAAATGGATGGGCATGCAGAATATCATGCTGAGTGAACAATAACATTTTTAAAACATACTTTAGTCCACTTAGGTAAATATGGATTAAATGGTTTTGTTGAGGAATTTTAGTTACCGAGCTGTAAAAAAATTTTGAAAGTAATGATATAAAATACTTGTTAGTTTTTTTTTAGAGACAGAATTTTAAGCTTTAATTTATATTTTAATTAGAATGCCAAAATTTAGTATTTATAATACAATGCATTTTTTAGGTTGTTTCAACACAATCACAGGGAAAACTTATTAAATTAAGAATACTAGATATCTTAACAGACAGGATGCAACATTTTTCTCTAAATTAAAAAACTAATATCAGTTGTGGATAAGATAGAAATCATTTAGTGGCTGTGTGGATAAGGAATGATTTAAAGTTTTATTTTTCTATAAGGAATTGTGTTTAAAAATAAGCTGTTTAAGTATTACTTTTTATTTTATTTTGTTACGTCACATCTGGGTCTGCTCTGGACTTACTTCTGACTGTTTACTCAGGAATCATTCTTGGTTGATTTGGGAGATAATATTAAGTGCCATAGAATTTGATTTTATGGGATGAAAGGTGAACACCTGATCAGCTGTCCTTTCTGTCTGGCCCCAAATTAAGGATTATACTTGTGAGGTGAGTTTTGAATTAATGATGGATGGTACTCATGAAAGTTGTAATGATTTGATAATATGAATTCCCCATACATTGCTTTGTACTGTAGACTTTGGTGTGAACTAAAAATAATCTAGTCTAGATCTGACTACCTCTTATTCACTATCCCTATATAATAAGTTTAAAATGAATCTTAAAGAGAGTTTGCAATAGTTCAAGAATATTTTCTGAAACAAAATGAAAATTGGATGAATACTGGACTATGAATAGGGTTCAATTTGTTCTTTTTTCAGTAATGCCCCATTCATGTTTTATTCATATGCTCTGTTTGAATATATTAGTACATGTTTATATCCAAAAAGTAAGTAAGGTCAAGTACATAGAAAGATAGCATAGAAAGCTTTCTTAAGTAGGTTTTTGTTATTTTTGCTGTCATTCATTTATTCTGACACTTTCTAACGTTTTTACACTAGTACATGACTGTAGCTTGTACCTTATAAAATTATTTCATTGCAAATTTAGATAAGAAATTTTGGGATTTTTAGTGGTAGAAATATGGACATTAATTGTGAGAATGAGAGATGAATTTAAAATAGTGAAGAGGATTCTTAGTTCTGCAGTAGAAACAGAAGGGGGGTGGCTAGTGAAAGGAGGGAAATTAGGTACATTCGTGGTGGTAAATATACACTGATGAAGGGACAGATGTTGGGACATTGTAGGACTAAAATTCAATCATGGACAAGTTTATAAATGCTTTTCTCTTGTTAATTTAATAAAAAATAAAATAAAATAGCAATACGGCATGATGAAGTTGGGTAGGAAAACTAACATCAGAATATGAAAGATTTTGTTTATTAAGATATTTTGTCATATCCTAAAATAAATTCAAAGTTATTAAAAAACATATGCAGAACCCCTTCAAAGAATGTTCTCAGCAGCAAACTAACAAACAAAATACAGCATTAACCACAGAACACTACGCGCAGGCCTACTGAATGGGAAAAAACATTCAAACATCACACACCAGGAAGATGATTTATATCCAAAGCACTTAAATTATGCACATCGATCAACAATATAAAACAAATAAACCTATAAAAAATTTAGAAAAAGGAGCTCAATATACAAGTCCCCAAAGAAGATTAGCACAGATGGCCAAGGCGTGAAGAAAATTGTCTATCGGTGTTAATTAGGAAAATGAAAATAAGCAACAATAAGATATAACATGGCAAGAAGATCATGAACAGCCAGTGCTCTCAGTCAGTGCTCTCAGGCATTCAATAAGGGAAAGGATCTTTCATCATTTAGATGGGAATGTAGACTTGCACAATTATTATGTAAAATTATAAGGAGACATGAGAACCCATCCTGTATGTAATATACATATATATACATGTATATATATTTAATTTCTCATTATACCACCGTGAGACATACAATTACAAAAGTGTTCATAATTGGCTCTTGGTAATACAGTATTCTAGCACCCATCCCTCCACCAGTGCCCCCATTCCCACCACCAATGTACCCCACCCCCCTCCCACCCACCCCCATGCTGCCTCAATAGCAGGTACCCTTGTTTCCTCTCTTTCTCTCTCTATCTCTCTCTTGTCTGCATCTCTCTCCCTCTTCTTTTTACATTGTGGCTAGCCCTGCAGATATTTAGAGTTTATCACTTAAGTCTCTTTGCGTATATTTAATAGTGAGTTTTAGTCTGCCATTACCATTTCCCACACTTAGTAAAACACTGGTATCTATTTATATCCTATTAATGAATGAAGTCATTCTATATCTGTCCTTTTCCTTCTGACTAATTTCGCTCAGCATGATAGTCTCCATATCCATCCATTTGCAGGTAAATTTCATAATTTCATCTTTTCTGACTGCTGCATAGGATTCCATAGTGTAGATGAACCACAGTTTCTTTAGCCGGTCCCTCTGTTCTTGGGCATTTAGGTTGTTTCCAGATTCTAGCTATTGTGAATAGCGCAGAGATGAATAAAGAAGTAAAGATAGTGTTTCTGCTTTGTGTTTTTCGGTCTCTAGGGTATATTCCCAGGAGTGCTATTGCTGGATCAAATGGGAGCTCAATATCTAGTTTTCGGAGGAATGCCCATACTGTTTTCCAAAAGGGCTGGACCAGTTGGCACTCCCACCAGCAGTGGATGAGAGTCCCTTTTTTTCCCACATCCACGCCAGCACCGGTTGTTCTTGCTGTTTTGGATGTGTGCCAGTCTCTGTGGTGTGAGATGGTACCTCATTGTTGTTTTGATTTGCATCTCCCTGATGATTAAAGATGAAGAGCACTTTTTCATATGCCTTTTGGCCATTCGAATTTCTCCTTTTTGGAAGCTTCTGTTCATTTCTTCTCCCCATTTTTTGATGGGGTTGGCTGTTTTTATCTTGTGAAGTGCTACCAGTGCCTGATATATCCTGGATATTAACCCCTTGTCAGATGGGTATTGGGTGAATATCCTTTCCCACACTGTGGATTGTCTTTGTATCTTGGTCACCATTTCTTTTGAGGTGCAGAAGCTTTTCAATTTTATATAATCCCATTTGTTTATCTTTGCTTCCATTTTCTTGGTCAGTGGTGTGTCGTCTTTAAGGATACTTTTAGTTTCAATGTCATAGAGCGTTTCTCCTATGTTTTCTTCGATGTGCCTTATAGATTCATGTCTGATGTTGAGATCTATAATCCATTTTGATCTGACTTTTGTGCAAGGCGTTAGAAGGAGGTCTAAGTTCATTTTTTTACATGTAGCCGCCCAGTTTTCCCAGCACCATTTGTTGAAGAGGCTTTGTTTGCTCCACTTAATATCTTTTGCTCCTTTACCGAAGACTAAGGAAATGAAATAGCAATAAACATTGAAAACTAACCTTTGGACTACCATTGATCACAGAACTGATGTCAACTAGTAAGGGGAAATAGGAACAATGAAATAACTGGGAACAATGTTGGAGAGATCTTGACATGATGGTGGTATGGTGCTGTGTATCACTGTATCACTGTATCACTGTCTTCCCGTTCATCATTGATTTGCTTGAGCCAGTAACATCTCCATATTTACTGTCTCATGCAAGTAGAGCCCAAGGGCACCTGCTTGCTCCAGGAACATAAAGAACCTCAAACCATTCCATCAGGTCATGGGAATGAGCTCTATAATTGTTACTGGTATTTGGCATATCGAATATGACACGGGTAGCTTGCCAGGCTCTTCCGTGCGGGTAGCATACTCCTCTCTAAATCCAGGTGCTGTGTACCAAACAGTAATATCAATAATTCTGTAGAGGGGTTTAAAATATAAAAACTGAAAAACAACTAAAATATTAGAGGGAAGAACGTTTATGTCACTGGTAAGAGATATTGATGTCTCTGGTGAGGTTGGATCTTGAGTGAGTACAATATCCACTAAGAAGGTCTAGAGTGCATCCACAAAGTCTCCATGAACCACTTTGAGCAAACAGCTCCTCTTTATGAGGTGGAACAGGGATGTTTAAACTGGGGAGAGTAGAATGTGAACACTGTGTCAGCCAATCAAGTAGAAGGACTGAAACAGGGTGTATACTTATTCCTAACAAGGTAGGGTGTGAACAGGGATTGAATCAGGTTGTGTCCATCTATACAGGGTGTGTGCTTAATGTGTTTCGCTACTGAAGAAGATCATAAACATGCCTTCCAGTTTAAAGTGATACAAGAGATGACCTTGCTAAGTCCAATAAAAAAAAAGCTATATTGTTCAGCCTTTTTTTCCCGGGTTTTAAGAGATGATCTAGACCTGGCTTGCCATCCCAATAGAGCCTCACAAGAAGCCAGAGGAACCTCCACACCATGAGGGCAGCCATTTTCAACATTCCGACTCCACATCTTGTCAGAGCTCCACAAAAGAGAAAAGCAGATCTCTCTCTGGTTCATCAGTAAATGCACTAGATGAGAGCCTACTACTGAGAGTATACCACCCACATGGCAGAGCCTGGCAAGCTACCTGTGTTGTAATTGATATGCCTAAAACCAGTAACAATTATAGACCTCATTCCCATGACCTGAAGGAATGGTTTTGAGGCTCTCCATATTCCTTGAGTGAGCAGATGCCCTTGGGCTACACTAGCAAGTGACAGGACATATGGATATGTTGCTTGTGCCCGCTCAAGCAAATCGATGAACAATGGGAAGACAAGTGATACAAGAGATGACCTTGCTAAGTCCAATTTAAGTGCCTCAACAACTTTCAGGAGTAGAATTTTAAAGTCTGACAGCAACAGTTTTCAGTAATAATTCATAAGAATAAATTTTCAGAAACACTCTTCTCATAAAGAAATATTTATGTTTAGAGCAAGTTATGACGAGGTAAAAAAAATGAGTGGCCAAGGAGTGATGCAGATTGACTGCGGTCTCCTTGAGTAGGGGTTCAATCCTGATATGGGTGCAAAATGGCAATCGTTAGTGAACAGCGGGGCCCTAATGCCTGGTTCCAGAGTTTCCAGGGCCAGGATTGGGCAAGGCTACGTAGATGTAACTAAAGAGCCCTACCTTCTGCTTATCTGGGGTTGGGCACCTTATTTATTTTCCTTCATGCAGAAATATGGTTTTTCAAATTTTAATTTCTGTTTCCTTTGCCAATGTTATCAAGTCATTTGAAATCCCTTTGTGACAAAAAAAATTGGAGTGCTCTGCCAATGTTTTCCTCCGTGCATTTTGCTTTTGATACAGCTGGAGTTACCATGGAGAATGCAGTTACTTTGATACAGCTGGAGCTAGAGTGGAAAACACAAGGCACTTTAGCCGATTGTCATACCCATTGAACAGGTAGCCAATGGTAAAGGTAATGCCTGGGGTGGGATTTGAAAAGGGAAACCCAGACTCTCCCCCCCCTCAGAAGAAGACAGACAGGGGGCTGCTGCTGCAGGCTCCCCCCTTCTCTCTCTCTTCACTTGCTCACTTACATGCCAGCTCACTCTCTCATTCACCAGATCAGGTAGGCTGTAGCTGGATGTGGAGGAGGGGTCATACACTGAATTGGCAGCATTGAAGACAGGACTGAAACATCATCCATGGGTGTTGGAGAGGCATGGGTATCTGAGGAGGGACCTAATCTTCTCCTTTTCTGCACAATAAGTTAACTTCACTTTATCTGTGCTTGTATGCTTATCTTTCAAGCAATTCTCAAGAACCCAAAAGGATAAGAAATCACTTTCGCATTATAACCCCGATCTCTAAATCTTTTACCCACTTTGAAATGACTTATGTGTATAGTTTGACATATGGATTCAGATGCATTTATTTTATATGTGGTCTTTAATTTACATGTTGTCATGCGGTCAACTTTTCCCAGCACCACTTGGTGAAATGGCTGTCTTTAATTCACTTCATGTACTTAGTTCCTTTGTCAAAAATTATGTGACCAAGAGTTGGGATTTTGCTTTGGTTTTTTATTTTAACCCACTATCAGAGACTTATCATTGGTCAGTGTCATGCTACTATGGTTTTATAGTATAGTTTAAGACTGAGTAGAGGGATACGTCCCATTTTATTATTTCTTAGTAAATTTTGATTGGAAATGCATTGAACATGGATTGAAAGTTATGTTTACAAATTTATTTTTCCAATCTATGTGCATGGAATATTTTCCCACTACCTAAGATTATCCTCTATTGCTTAGTGTTTTCATGTCTTCAGTATTTTTTTTCCTAATATTTTTTACTTTTTTTCTCTTCTGATTCACTGTTTGCATATAGGGATGTGACAGTTTGTGTGTGTGTTTGTGTATTAAATTGTAGTCAGAGAATTTGATCTATTGTTTATCATCATTTATATGAGCATTTTAGAGAACTTCGTTAAGTCTTCTGTGTATGTCTTTTGAAAGCAGTGATAGTTTTATTTTTACCTCTCTAGTTTGTGTCCCTTGATTTCTGTATCTTGCCCAATTGCTGTTGTAAAGATTTCTATAATATACTGTACTGCATATAGTTCTTCTGTATTGAACAAAGGGGCAGTGGCCGTCCTTTACTTTTACGTGATCTCAGAGGAAACTTTTCAGCTTTCATCATTAAGAATGATACTGGTTGTAGGTTTGTTTTAGATGGCCATTACAATGTTGGCAATGCTTTGTATTACAGTTATATTATTGAGATATATATTTTATTTTTAAGTATTTTATTATACCACCGTGAGATATACAAATAAAAAGATATACAATTAAAAAGTTCATATTTGGGTTTTGGTCATACAGTGTTCCAGCACCCGTCCCTCCACCAGTGCCCATCTCCCACCACCAACGTCCCCCGGTTCCCTCCCCCCCCAGCCCCCTCCATGGCAGGTTCTTTATTTCTTTCCCTTCTCTCTTTCTTTTCCTTCCCTTCCAGACTATGGATTACAGAACATACATTAAGAGGTTGTCATGTGTATCCTTTGCCTCTATTTAATGCTCAGTTCTAGGTTGGCATTAGTACCCTCGACAATTGTTAGCACACTGTTCCATTTTCTGTCTTACCTAATCTCTGACTCCCACACGTTTGTGATAATTTCCACTTTTGACAAGACCTCCTGATATATGTTTCACTTGACCTTGGATATTGGTATCATAATATGTACATATATATTTTATATTTATGCCATGCAAATAAATGCAGTCATTCTGTATCTGTCTCTCTCCTTCTGGCTAATTTCGCTCAACATAATCTTCTCCATGTCCATCCATTTATAGGCAAATTTTATGACTTCATTTTTCCTAACAGCTGCATAGTATTCCATTGTGTAGATGTACCAAAGCTTCTTTATCCAGTCATCGATTTTCGGGCACTCTGGTTGCTTCCAGATTCTGGCTATTGTGAATAATGCTGCTATGAACATAAAAGTAGGGATGGTGTTTCCGCTGTATTTTTGGTTTCCCAGAGTAGATTCCCAGGAGTGGTATGGCTGGGTCAAATGGGAGTTCAATTTCTAGTCTTTGGAGGAAAGTCCATATTGTTTTCCAGAAAGGCTGTACCAGCCGGCATTCCCACTCAACAATGGATGAGTGTCCCCTTTCCCCACATCCACGCCAGCACTTGTTGTTCTTGTTTTGAATATGTGCCAGTCTCTGTGGTGTAAAGTGGTATCTCATTGTTGTTTTGATTTGCATCTCTCTGATGATTAGTGATGATGAGCATTTTTTCATATGTTTTTTGGCCATTCGAATTTCTTCCTTGCTGAAGTTTCTGTTCATTTCTTCTCCCCATTTTTTTGATGGGGTTGTTTGTTTTCTTCTTGTAAAGTTCTACCAGTGCCTGATATATCCTGGATATTAACCCCTTATCAGATGGGTATTGGGTGAATATTCTTTCCCATTCTGTGGACTGCTTTTGTATCTTAGTCACTGTTTCTTTGAGGTGCAGAAGCTTTTTAGTTTCATGTAGTCCCATATGTTTATCTTTTCTTCTAGTTGCTTTGTTAGTGATGTTTCACCTTTGAAGATGCCTTTAGCTTCAATGTCGTGGAGGGTTTTTCCTATATTTTCTTCAATGTACTTTTATGGATTCAAGTCTGATATTGAGATCTTTAATCCATTTTGATCTGATTTTTGGGGCATGGTGTTAGACACAGGTCCAAATTCATTTTTTTACATGTTGCTGCCCAGTTTTCCCAACACCACTTGTTGAAGAGGCTTTCCTTACTCCATTTTTAGACTCGTTGCACCTTTATCAAAGATTAAATGATCATGTGTTTGAGGTTGGGTGTCAGGATACTCAATTCTATTCCATAGGTCCACAGGTCTGTTTTTATTCCAATACCATGCTGTTTTAATTACTACTGCCTTGAGTACAGTTTGAAGTTGGGAAAGGTGATGCCTCCCATCTTCTTTTTCCCGAGGATTGCTTTAGCTATCCTTGGGGGGTTTATTGTTCCATACAAATTTCAGGAGTGTTTGGTCAATTTCTTTTGAAGAATGTCATCGGTATCCTTATAGGGACTGCATTGAATCTGTATAGAGCTCTAGGGAGTATTACCATTTTGACAATGTTGATTCCTCCCCATCCATGAGCAGGGAATGTGTTTCCATTTCCTTGTGTCCTCTTTTATCTCTTGGAGCAGTGTCTTGTAGTTTTCTTTGTACAGGTCCTTTACATACTTGGGTAAGTTGATTCCTAGGTATTTGATTTTCTGTGGCACAATTGTGAATGGAATTGTTTCCCTTAATATCCCTTTCTTCTCTTTCGTTATTTGTATATAGGAAAGCCACTGACTTTTGGGTGTTGATTTTGTATCCTGCCACTCTACTATATGCGTCTATTGTTTCTAGGAGTTTTTTGGTAGAGAGTTTAGGGTTCTCTAGGTATAATATCATGTCATCTGCAAATAATGATAGCTTGACTTCTTCCTTGCCTATCTGGATGCCCTTGATGTCCTTTTCCTTCTCTGATTGCTATGGCAAGTACTTCCAGTACTATATTGAATAAAAGAGGTGAGAGTGGGCAACCTTGTCTTGTCCCCTGATCTCAGGGGGGAAGGCTTTCAACTTTTCCCCCATTTAGAATGATGCTCGCTGTGGGCTTTTGGTAGATGGCTGTAACTATCTTGAGGAAAGTCCCTTCAATTCCCATTTTCTGGAGGGTTTTAATCATGAACGGGTGCTGGATCTTGTCAAATGCTTTCTCTGCGCTCTATTGATAGGGATCATATGGTTTTTATTTTTTCTTTTATTGATATGATGTATTATGTTGATTGACTTGCGAATGTTGAACCATCCTTGCATTCCCGGGATGAATCCTACTTGGTCATGATGTATAATCTTCTTGATGAGTCTTTGGATTCTGTTTGCTAGTATTTTGTTGAAGATCTTAGCATCCGTGTTCATCAGGGATATTGGTCTGTAGTTTTCTTTCTTTGTGTTGTCTCTCCCCTGCTTTGGGTATCAGGGTGATATGTGCCTCGGAGAAGCTGTTTGGGAGTGTTTCTGTTTCTTCTATTTCCTGGAAGAGCTTGAAAAGGACTGGCAGTAGGTCCTCCTTAAAGGTTTGGTAGAGTTCACTAGGGAACTCGTCTGGGCCTGGGCTTTTGTGTTTGGGGCAGACTTTTAATTACTGTTTCTATTTCCTCGATGGTGATAGGCTTATTCAGGTATTGGAGGTCTTCTTGTTTCAGCCGTGGGAGGTTATAGGACTTCAGGAATTGATCCATTTCTTCTAGATTCTCATGTTTCACGGCATACAGGCTCTCAAAGTAATCTCTGATGATCTTTTGGATTTCTGTGGTTTCTGTTGTGATGTCACCCTTTTTATTTCTGATTCTGTTTATTTGGGTTTTCTTTCCCTGTCCTTACAAGTCTTGCCAATGGTTTGTCAATCTTGTTTATTTTTTCAAAAAACCAGCTCTTGGTTTCATTAATCTTTTGGATTGTTTTTTTTGGTTTCCAACTCATTGATTTCCTCTTAAGTTTTATTATTTCCTTTTTTTCTGCCTGGGTTGGGCTCCTTTTGTTGGTCTTTTCTAATGTCTTCAGCTGTGTAGTCAGGTTATTTATGTGGGCCCTTTCTTGTTTCCTGATGAATGCTTGCAGAGCTATAAACTTCCCTCTTACACACGGTTTTTGCCGTGTCCCACAAGTTCTTATAGTTGGTGTCTTCATTTTCATTTGTTTCCAGAAATCTTTGGATTTCCTGTTTGATTTCTTCTATGACCCATTTGTTGTTCAGGAGTGAGCTGTTCAGTTTCCAGGTGTTTGGTTTGACTCCCTGTTTCTGTGTACTGGTTAACTTCCATTTTCAGTGCATCATGGTCTGAAAAAGATAGCTGACACAATTTCTATCTTTTTTATTTTATTGAGGTATGCTTTGTGGCTCAGCATGTGGTCTATCTTGGAGAATGTTCCATGTGCACTAGAGAAAAATGTGTATTCAGCTTTTTTGGCATGAAAAGCCCTGTATATATCCACTAGCTCTCTTTCTTCCATTTCTTCCTTCAGGGCCAATATTTCCTTGGTGAGTTTTCAGTCTTGTTGATCTATCCATCGTTGAGAGAGCAGTGTTGAAGTTCCAACTATTATTGTGCTACTGTTAATGTCTTCTTTGAGGTCTCTAAGCAGTTGTTTTATGTATTTTGCTGGCCCCTCGTTGGGTGCATATATGTTTAGTAGTGTAATTTCTTCCTGGTGTACATACCCCTTAAGTAATAAGAAATGGCCTTCGTTGTCCCTTCTAACCTTTTTCAGCCTGAAGTCTATATTATCTGATACTAATATGGCCACACCAGCCTTTTTTGGAGGAGTTGTTTGCATGGAGAATGGTCTTCCAACCTTTGACTTTGAGTCTGTGTTTGTTCTGATTATTCAGATGCGTTTCTTGTAGACAGCAGAATGTTGGGTTCAATTTTTTAATCCATTTTGTCACTCTCGTGTCTCTTAATTGGTGCATTTAGACCATTGACATTGAGAGAGATTATTGTCATTGGATTTTGTGTCATCTTTCTGTTTGTGTTTGTTGTGCTTATGGGTTTGGTCACATTACAGTAGACCCTTCCAGTCCTTCTTTAAAGTTGGTTTTGAGTCCATGAAGTTCCTGAGTTGTTGCTTATCCATGAAGTTGTGTATCTTTCCTTCATATCTGAATGTGAGCCTGGCCGGGTAAAGAATCTTGGTGAGGCCTGCAGTTCATTGAGCCTTTCACAATATCCCACCATTGTTTTTTCGGGCTCGGAGAGTGTTTCATCAGAGAAGTCTGCTGTAAATCTTAGAGATGTTCCTTTGTATGTGATTTCCTTCTTTGATCTTGCTGCTTTCAGTATTCTATCCTCTATCTATAGTTTTTGTCATTTTAATTAAGATGTGTCTTGGAGTATTCTTGTTGGGGTTTCTTTTAGCTGGTATCCTACGGGCCTCTTGGATCTTGAGGCAAGCATTCTTTAGTTCCTGGGAACTTCTCAGCAATGATGGCTTTGACAGTTTCTTCTTCATCAGGGTTTTCTTCTTGCCCTTCTGGGACCCCAATGATCCGTATGTTGTTTCTTTCTGGCTTCATCCCGATTATCTCTTTGTTGTCTGTTCGGTAATTGTGAGCCTTTTTTCTATCTTCTGTGTGTTGTGTAGAGAATCTTTGGAACTCTGTCTTCGAGATCACTAATTTTTTTCTTCAGTAGCTATTATTCTGCTACTGATGGCTTTCCACTGTGTTTTTCTATTTCATTTACCTCATTTTTTAATATCTGTCATTTCCATTTGCATTTTCCTTACCTCTTCTCTCATGTCCTCTTGTATTTTATTGATTTTGCATTCCATTGCTTCTTGAATTCTCTTATGAATCCTTAACATTTCTTTTCGAAATTCTTTTCAGAGAGGTTATACAACCATTGGTATTGCTTGACTCATCTGGCCCAGTGACTTCACTCACAGAGCTTGATGGAATTTTTGCTTGCTTTTACCATTATGACTTAGGTTGTAAATGTGGGTTCTTGGGTGAATAGATAGTACAGTTAGTGGTGTCTGGTCTGTTTGCAGAGTTTGGGTGGGTGGCAATGATATAGGAACCAAGGTTCACTGGTACCTCATGCAAGGTAGGTAG
>JAJIBD010021897.1:0-24365 GCA_021461705.1 Cryptotis parvus | reverse complement strand
GTGCAGTGGGCACTAGTTTTGCCTCACCTCTACTACAACTTAGTAGTTTTTATCTCTTACACCACTACTTTCAAACTGTGTTAAGGTCTTCAATCAGGGCACCTCTGAGATGGTGTGGCAGCACAAAAGCCAGGTAAGGAAATAGACCCCCCAATTCATTTCTCAGTCTGTCTCACCAGGTAAGTGTACAGAACAGTTGTTTCAGTCTATTCAAAAAGCTGTGGACCATCAACAACAAATGATTTCATTTCCTTAGTGAATTATTCAATGGGGAATGGTGTGGTATGAACTCCCGAACATGTTCACAAAAAGCCCTCTCTTTCCTCCCTCTCCTTAAGCCACTGATAGTAGTCATTTTGATCTGGCTTCAAGTGGTTTTCTGGCCTTAACTCTTCGATATTTGATAGTAAGAATTATACAATATGTGGTCATTGTGTCGGATTTTCTTTCTATAGCATAAGGCTCACCATGTTGCTAATAAGTAGCCAGTGCATAGTCCGGGGATAAAAATTATGCAAACATTCCATTGAAGAATAAAATTTTATTCCAATATACAACACTCATCTTTAGCCAAAACCATTTAAGAGATTAGCAAGGTGGGAGTACCAACCAATAAGTAAGAGTATGGGTCCCTTTGTTTCTTCAGAAACAGAAACTACTTATCTCCTTCTCTGTAGTTATAATAGTAATTGGAATTAATTCAGGAGTTTCATAAGGTTTAATTAAGATATTAAAAATAAATGACTTTTCATACACAAGTATCCATTTTAATCTGAGTCTGATTCTTTGGTATTTTAAAAAACACAGATCACAATCATCAAGTTCACTAATTAGTAGATGACATGTAATACTGCAAAGAAAGGCAGTTAATCCTACAGAAACCTGATATTAAATTTAGGAAGCAGAAGGTAATTTTCAATTGGGATAGAGCAAGAAATGAGCTAAGCCCATTTCTCAACAAAAAGTTAAAAATATTTGTATTATTATTTGGATCTAATCTGCTATTTAATGACAGTATGTGATTTTCTAGATTTAAAAATATATTCAGGTCAAATCTTATCTTCAAATGTAGGTATACAATTGTTTTTCTTTTAAAGCAAATAACTAGACATTAAGATTACAGCATGAAATTGAAAAAGACATCAGCTAGTTTCATACATAGATTATATGGTTTGTCTAAAGTCTTTCATTCCTTGAAAGACTAATATTTTCATTGATGATAGTAAGAAATGAGATGGCCAGGTGGCAGTGCATAAGTCTAGCATGCAAAGCCCTGAGTTTGATGCCTCTGTTATGACCAAATCATCGTCGAATTGCTGGTTGAGGGGAGAGGGAGAGACAGAGGGAGGGAATTTTATAAGGAAGGAATGGTAAGGAGAGGGTTAGGGCCGGTAGAGGAGTTATAGACCAGATTATGGGGGTGAACTGCATCTAGTTCAATCTCGGATACTCCTACCTGATCTCTAACATAACCAAGAATGATCCCTAGCAAGAAACTCATAAGTAATTCGGTGAGCACCAATGGGTATAAAACAACCACTCCCGTGCATGAAAATGCACACACACAAATGCACATGCTATGCATTCACATACACACACACACAAAGACAGCAGTGAGAACAAGATTATATAAATCAAGTAGAGAAATAAAGATACAGATATGTTGATTAACTCCCCTCTTCAAACCCAGATAACTGCTCAGTCAAATAATTAGGGGGACAATTTTTGATCATGAAGAATGAATTTTTAGGATTGAGACCTAAAGAGACTATAGAGAGAGTCAATCTTGTAAACTGACTTTATCATTCTTGAAAAACTATCACCATTTTGTAGAGAAAGATTCCAAAACATCCATGGTAAGTGTGGGTACCAAAACTACTCCCCACAGTTCACCGGATCCTCTCCACTTCCTGCTTTTACTAAAAGTAAAATAATATTACTAAAAGTCTCACCAAAAGTACGTTGGATCTCTAGGTTTCTGCCATACTTGGCTATTTTCTTGTCAATACATGTTGTGATTTGTTTTTGAGAGTCTGAATTTTTCCAGCGTTAGGTGCTGGTATGTTTCAGTAGCACATTTAGAACACCTTCTCTAGCCCACAGGATTGACTGCAAATCAGTAGCTGCCTCCAGAAAATGCCTCAGACTCAGGTCTTAACTGCTGACTAGACCTAAAGAAACTGGAGGAAGCTCAGAGTGTAAACGGTAAAGACATTTGCTCATCTCTCAGCGGCTTTCATGACAAATGCCTACACACCTCTGTTGAGGGTCGCATAACTGTGATGTTTTAATGTTCCCACTCCATTTCTCTTATTTGAAACACTCTACAGTTATGATTCCCCATGGACTGCTTCACCATTCCCGGATACAGCTCATCAGAAAAGGCAGCCGGCTACATTGGATTTTCCCGTTTTAACTATCTTTTCTTTCCCTATAACAAATTTAATAATAACAAATGTATTATCCTCTTCGAAGATACAGCATTCTTTTTTCTATTGGTCTGCTTTAAGTAAGTCACCTACAATGCTCAGGAAAAGTCCGGGAACCCTCAGATTGATTCCTCGGCCATCCAGAGAGATAGTTGAATGCGAGGGAATGAGGGTAGAGTATTGCTTGTACCTTCTTGTGGCAGCGATTACTCACCACACTCCAGTGGTGCTAGAAAATTTTCAAGTCCACTCTGGCAGTGTACTGGGGGCCCTGAGTGCTATAAGAGAAATACTCAGTACACGTGTTGTTGGGAATCTAATGGGCTAGCCACATGCAAAGTCTTAAACCTTGTACTATCTCTCTGATCCCTTTGTTATTTAAAATATCATTACGTATTACATACTAGCATATTTAAGTTGATTTTAACCTATTGCAAGTCTTCTCATCACTGAAGCTCAAATTGTCCCATGTTTGCCCAGAAGGGCCTCTCTGTTTTGGCTATGTTATCTTTAAGCCTAAGACTTAACCCTACAGACCTCAGGATGCCGCCTCCAGTTAGGCTGGTGGTCTGAAGTCTGTTCTCTATTGTACCCTAAAGGAAGTGCTCCTGGAGCCAGAATTACCTGAATTTTTTGCATGCTGGTGAGCTTTCTTGAGTATTTTGCTAGATAACAGGTTTGTTTTTTTCCAAACACAAAATCCATGGGTTGCACATTTTGTCCTGTGTTAACAGGACTCCCTATTTTCAGCTAGTATAAAACATGGCTCTTGTTAAGTCTGGTGAATATCTAGTATGTATATATATATTTTTTTTTTCCTTTTAAGTCATAATTTTCCTTTTGATCCTTTAAAGCCTAGAAATTTTATTGGAATATGATACTGCTGGTCATTCTGAGTGAAAGCTATCAGGTGTACATTGTATTCTTTCAGTGAATAGTTTTCAATTTGTCTATCTCACCTTTTTTTCTTTTTGGGTACTGGTGAGTGGAATGTTACTCTTGGATTTTTATTTTTAGTGTTCTTTTTCCTTGAGATTCTACTCTTAAGGACCCAAATTTATACTTTCAAATTTATATTTTTGTTTGCAAAGCTTTCTACTTGTAATTTTTTGACCTGTTTAATATTGTATTCTGTGTTTAGTTTTGAGATTACTTTTCTCTGATTTTTTCTATTTTATTTTGAGACATTCAACTATGATATTGATTTACTTTTATCTTCATATGGTCTTCGTAAAGTTTAGAATGATTTTGTCTTTGATTTCTAATTCTCCCCTGAGTTCCCTCCCATTATTTCTCAGGGAATTCCTATTTGTAATATTTACAATCTGATTTTAACTTCCTGTGCTTTCTCACTCTTCAGAACTCAGTTGGAAATAGAGGCAACAATTTTTACCTTTTCAGTAAGTATCTATTTCCCACATACTTTGTTTGTAATATATTTATTTTGCTTTTGCATAATTTCTCAAATCACTGCTTCTACGTGAGACTGTACTATTGTGTTGGGTCATTTTTACCAACGTTTTAGGATTAGACAATATTGGTCTAGATTTATCTGAGCTCTTCTCTTCTCAGCTCTTCAGTTTAGGGGACGTGCTGGTCTTCCCTCTCGCCTACTTTGGACTAGTTACATCTTTCATTTTGTTCCCAATTTTAGTACGACCACTGCTGAGTGTTGCTTCCATTGCTAGCACTTGCTGAGCAAGCCACGCCTCGAACATTCCTAGAGACCCTTCAGGCTTTCTTCTGATTCCTCCTAGGTTCAGATTTCTGTGTTCAAACAAATCTTTTCTTTCCCCACTGAATACCTGTTGCTTATTTTAGGATACTTCCAGATCTGAGGCACCTTTTCATATTTTCCTTTTGATCTTTTCTTCCACGGATAACAAGATTTTGCAGGTTTTGTGGGTGCTGATGGTTTTTGTATTTGTACATCTACATATAAATGTGTATTACTCTACCTATACATTTTTATACAAATATTCAAATTGTATTTTACTGCAAGTGTTGGAGCCGATAAATCATCAAACTCTCAAGTAATGAATAAAGACTAAAATTGTTTTTCCCCTCATAATGTGAATTATAGGAACAGTAAAGCTAAGGTGCAAAAATCATCCAGAATTCAGAAATGCAAACCATCAAAATATCACATTCAAGTAGGTCGCTGAATAAAAGTGGCTTCCCCTCTTAGCTCAAAAACTATTAACACCTTAGGTATCCAAAACTACGCATAAAAAGGAATTAGTAATAATAATGTCCAGTGACTTTAAGACCAAATTACAACATCAAATTACTTAACAATTTAGGACAAAGCAGTAAAAGGAACGGAAAATAATTTTTAAATATTCATTTAAAATCTCCAACATTTTGCTTTTTACTAATTTGTAATGGGATCACAGCATAACTAGGTTCTTTGACCAATATTTTTATATTCGATTTCCAACTGTTAACTATGATACAAATGTTATATACATATGAAAAAAGTGAAGTACAAAGAGGAAAATCAAGTCACACAAAACAATAGCTGGCATCATTTGGTACATGAGTATTTTAAAGCCAAACAAGAATATGGATTTTCGCTTATTTCTGGACCACACTCAGCAGTGTATAGGCTGACGCTTTGCTCTGCCAGGGCGAGGTTGGGGACAATATGTAGTGCTGAGGACTGAACCTGGGCCAGTTCAGTAAGGCAATGCCCTTTGCCCTATACCACCTGGTCCAGCTGAGAAAAGTCATCATCATCATCGAGGAAAGCAACAAATGCTCAAGCCCCTTAGCTATAAGTCTCAACCAGTTGCAAGGTTTGGGGAATATATGTCAATGCGCCTAACGCTATGTGCATCACCTCTGATTTATCTCTCAACTGATCAAAAAGACCTCTCTAATATTTTATTTCCTTTCATCTGCTGGGTCAGCCTAGCAGTGCTCCGGAGCCCAGGGAATACTGTCCATACTTAGCCAAGCCCGCTAGTGATTTAATACAAAGGTCCGAGAATATGGGGCTGCTCAAGCCACACAGTGCTAGAACCCACCAGGGAGACCTCACTGATGCTTGAGGGTCTCCAAAGACACACCCGGCCATGCATGAGGGACTCCAGGGCTATATCCAGAAATACCTAGGAATGCATATGGTGCCAGGGATGGAACACAGATCCAGAACATCAGCACTATTGCTCAGCCCCTCAGTACTGTTTAAAATCGGCAAACAATTAGTCCATTGTGATTTAAATTTCATTCACTTTAAAAAGCTGAAATTCAGACAACACACTGCATTTCACAGATAGAATAAACTCAGAGGGATAAACTCAGATGCTCTCAAATTCTAACAGGAAAAAAAAAGCCGAAAGTAAAATACATCAGCATCAACAGAACCATGAAGGTTCAGGATAACTGTAGTAATAAGTCATGCAAAGTGAAATGGATTTTCGTCCAAACTTCACCTTAAAGTTACTGAGACAATCTAAATGCAGTCAAGGTACTGGGAAACAATGCAAAAGGGGCTGAACTGAAAAAAAAACAAAACAAACCCTGTTCAGGATGCTGAGGTCAGGCAAAACAACAATGCTGTGTTGTTAGCAGTCTGGCAAACATCTGAAGAGACTTAGATGGCCGAAACCAACTTGCATACAATGTAGAGCTGGCCATAGGATGAGTCGGCAGCTTCTGATATTTGACTTTTATAGTCTGATTGATTTATGAATGCTGGCAAGGGTGGGAGTGTAGAGGAGTGGTCAAAAAGGTTATTTCTGTTTCTTTTTGTTTGCACTTATTTCTTCACCAACAATGTGTGATTTGTAAGAAATATGAGATTTCACTTTCAGCTTTAAAGAGAATCTTTTTGAACACTCACCCTTCCACAGCCTCTAAAAGCACAGTGAATACAGAATATTGCTTTATTGTTTTATTTCCCAAGATAGCAAGAACGTATCTGACCTGTTGCTCGGAGGGCAAACAGAGCTTTACTTAAAAATGCCAGACAAATCTCTTTTGCTAGGTTTAGTAAACTGTTTCCTAGGATGATATTATTTTCCCCTGTGACTTTTTCAACATCTCCAAATATCAGGAGATGTTGGAGATGGGACTAGTTCCATCACAGGCCAAACAATCAGCAGGCTACTTCATAATGATTCTACACTAGGAAGCGGAGATGTTCAGAGTGGCTGTTGTTGAGGGTGAAAGGTTTGACTATACCTTGTGGTGTGAGCGGGTCACAGATGAAGGGGTTGCTGTGACCACCTTCATGGCAAGTGCCTAAGCTCACACTCGCACCATCTCTCCCAATCTTTTCCAACAACACAACTTTAGAACTATCCCATTTCTTCTTCTCCATGTCTCTTAAACTATTTTCTGATACCAGCCACCTGGTATCAGAAAATTGATACCTGGTATCAATTTTCAGATTGATTATCAGATTGCTGGTATCTCTATTTATTTATGAATAGTTGTGGTCTCTACTGACTTTCCTCATTTCTCTTTCAGTAACTCAACTTCCTTCCAGTCCCTCACCAGATGTTTCTTCTGTTTAACCTTGTCTTTCTCCAATTTTTTTGTAGACTGTGAGCTCTATACACAATCTCCTACATAGTGCTCTTACTGCACTTGTGTCCTTTCCCCCTACTGAGTTCTGATTACCATCGCCTTCTAATAATCTTCCGCATTATAAGCTGTGTAAACTCATCTCCACAAAATTTAGGATGACGGTCTCTACCGCTTTCCCCTTTAGTCTCAAAACTTTCTTGCTTACTAAAATGATCCATCCCTCCAAACCCCCTTGACTCTTCCTTGGCCAGACACAGCTTCCACAGTCAACTGTAGAGACAGATGATCTTCATTTCACCGTTTAAGCTCTATGATGCCCCTGCTTCTGTTACACACTGAGGTCTGGCCAGATCTCAGCCATCGCCATTCCTCAAAGCAATTTAGCCCCAGATTTCTAACTTGGGAAATCTGCTGCAGACCCAAAACTTCTCATCTTCCTTCCTACTCATTTAGATATAAAAAAAGCAACAGCCATTTTTGACTCCAAGTTCTTGATCTCTAGTCCCTCAGCCTATTTTGGAATTTCTTCTGTGTAAAGATAGCAAATAACCTGCAATATTACAAAACACCTCTGAATCACTCACATTGGCCTTCAGCTACACCTCTGTTAATTCCAAAGATGCTGAGCAAGGCTGAGTCAGAGCCCACAAATCTTTTGCCAATTAACCTTAGCTGCACCCACTTTCAGTGTACTAATCAATTTACTCATCTCTTCGTGACTCAGGCTTGGCCCAGTAGCAATTCCAAATGTTTTCCATTCTGCTTCATATTGAACCCTAGTCGACTCTCTTCTGCTGCCAAAATGACGTGAGCTCTTCTACTCGCATGTAAAATCCACCATGCTCTCCCATTTAGAGGTCCTGTCCCGCTCCCGTCCCGTCCTGCTCCCGTCCCCTCCTCCCTCCCTCCCTTCCCTTTCCCTTTCCTTTCCTTTCCTTTCCTTTCCTTTCCTTATCTTTAACATGGTGTTTGGGGTCAAACCCAGGATGAAGAGATTTATCTTCTAAATGTCACCTAGGAAGTTTTCTAATTTGAATTAAATTTTGGTTATTTGCAACAGAAAGCAAGAAAATTTAAAGATTAGCCTTTACAACTAAACCTCTGGTACATAAGAGACTTAAAAACAGACAAAATGTAACTATCTTCAAAATAATAACCCCAAATTCAAATCTGTCCATTAATAAAGAAAAAGTTTGGATCATCTCAATCTATAAGCTCAGTAAGTAGAAACACATATATGTCTGCTACAACAGATACCTCGTTTGCCTCCTTTGTTTTTTCTGTATCTCTAGTCACCAGAAGAAAATATACCATTTGGAGTTTCATACCAACAACACAACATTCCATTAGCATAAATACAACACTGCTTGCTACTGTGTTACGCTGACATTAAATCACTACATTCATGCTGTGAACTACACAAAATGACACAAGTCATTTTTTGGTCAGATGAGATACCTGACCTCTTACATCCTTTCCAGTTTTAATTACTTGTACTTATATCTCACCTATGAGTTCATTTGGCTTTCCTGGACCAGGATTAAGTTTAGTACAAAAGAATCTAACAGTCTTGTCATCAGAAGTTAAAAAAAGAACAATTGAAGAATAAAAACTACCACACAAAAGAAAAACAAGCAAAATATTTTGCTTTTTATGGAGGAAGACAGGGGAATTTGGGAGTTCACAGAGAGAGTAAGAATTGAACTATTTTTGTGAGAAGGTAGAAGTTAGAGAAATGAAGACAGAATGAATGTCAGGCAATATTTTTCCATGCTCAATGTTTTAGATGGCTCTTATTGACTGTGAGGGAACAAAAAATCCTTACATGTGGAAAGTTTGACTAAAAATATGGCATGGGAAATAATAAGACAACAATAATAATAAAATATCTCAAAAGCAAACGCAATTTCTGCATGTCAGTGCCTTATTATAAGGTCCCAAAAATACCTTTATAAACTATAATAGTAATCCATCCATATTAGCTTTCCCACATTTAAAAAGACAAACATTGATCATAGATAACAAACCAACATGTTGGAAATATTGGAGCTTTTGAGGATTTCATATGAGGCATAGAAAATGCAGAAAGTTTTTTAACAATAGAAACATTCCAATTGTGCTGGGGAAAAGAAATGAATTAGAAGGGGAAAGAAATCAAGTCAGCCATGGTACTAGAAAAATTTCCTAACCACAAGTAGAGAAATACTTTATGAGGAATGAAAACGTCAAGGTTTGTCTAGAGCTGTCTGAACACTTAACACTTCACAGGTGCTTATTATCATTATTGAAAAATTCTTATTTGAGTTTATTCTTCAAGATGACAGTGACAGCATATGGACTTAGGAATATTAGTTGAAATATGAATAAAGCTTAGTTAGGAGGGTAAGCAAAATTCAAAGAATGTGAATGAAACAAAGTTGGAAAAACTGTTAAATGTATTTACTGAGTCTAGTACATGCACTTCCACATATCTGACAAACAACATTGTTTCTGGTGTTATTTTTTAATAGAAAACTTTAAGATATTTAAGTGCATGACTTTTCAAATATCTATATACACATATTTTTAGTTATTTCATCAAAGTTGTGGTATTCAATGTAGAAATAATCTAAGATAAGAGATTTACGAGAAAAGTTAGTTGGTGATTCGGACCAGTAAGCAAGCATGCCTACATTGGCCCAACGACTGATGTTGAAAAAATGTAGATCACAAATTTGTATGAGTATTTAGGAAAACCATTAGGCATTATTATTGTATTTTAAACTAAGGAAAATATGATATTTTTTTTGCTACCCGTGTCGTATGTGACATGCCAAATACCACTAATAATTATAGACCTTATTCCCATGACCTGATGGAATGGTTTGAGGCTCTTTATGTACCTGGATCGGGCTGATGCCCTTAGGGCTATCTCGCATGTGACAGGACATATTGAGATGTTACTGGTGCCCGCTCAAACAAATCAATGATATACGGGAAGACAGTGATACAGTGATCTTGATATAGGTAGTAAATTTCTACACATCTTTAATATACATTAGTGATTTCACCTCTGGTGGTTTTATAATCAGTAATCTAAATTTTCAGCTATCACTACATACATTTTAATATTATATTTCTATCCAACCTACTTCCTTTTTACCAGAACCATTTAAAGAGTTCTACACAGTGGCCAGAGCGATAGCACAGTGGGTAGGTGTTTTCCTTGTACCTGCCAATCAGGGTTTTATCCCCGGCATCCCATATGGTCCCCTGAACACTGTCAGGAGTAATTCTGAGTCAAGAGCCAGGAGTAACCTCTGAGCACGCTAGGATCACACACACACACACACACACACACACACACACACACACACACACAAAAAATAAAGAGTTCTATACACTCTTCTCTTTTCTCTTAAATTTCATCTCCTGCTATTCTTTCTTTGTGCTGGGAAAATTTCATTTTATGCGATTACTACCAGTTTCTTTATTCTGAGTCAGTACACCTCTTTCACCGCCCAGGGAGAGCTTCGTGAATGTGTGGGCTAGGTGCAGTTCAGTCTCACACTCAGACACTCCTGAACCTGGCTGAAAAGCTCTACTAGCCATTAAGAATAAGACATTCTGAATGTCTTAGCAACTTCTGAACAGGAAATCCAGAGTTCCCTTATTCTCTCTGCATTTCAGGTTACATAGTGCTACCTACGTCCCTTCTCTTGCTTGCCAAGCCCTGCTTGCTTTCTTTGGTGCCCTAATCATGCCCAACCTTTCCTACTCTAGACCATATAGTCTTCGCTTTTTGATGGGCTTTTTTCACCACCTCGCTATACTCTATTCGCTCTCCGCCTTCAATCTCAAGATAAATATTAATTTCTCAGAAGCACCTTTCCTGATCACTCTATCTCTAGTGCTTCCTTTAATCTCTCTTATCCATTTATTTTTCTTAAGACTCACAGACATGGGGCAGAGGTGCTACTGGCTCTCCCTGTGCTCAGACGCTCATGAGGTGCCCAGGAGGGATGGCGGGTTCTAGCCCTGGCCCGCCACCCCAGCAGAGCCTCACAACTAACCAGACTACCTCCACTCCATGAGGGCCTCCATTTTCCAGCATCTGGACTTCCCCCTTATCAGAACTCCACCCAGAAGACCAGCCTATCATAGCCCTGCTCGGACGGCCCCCGGTTCATCAACAAATGCCGGATTTAGAGATGACTACAAGAGTATGCTACCTGCACAGCAGAGCCTGGCAAGCTGCCCGTGTTGTATTTGATATGCCAAATACCAATAACAATTATAGACCTATTCCCATGACCTGATGGAATGGTTTGAGGCTCTTTATGTTCCTGGAGCAAGCAGGTGCCCTTGGGCTCTACTTGCATGAGACAGGTCATATGGAGATGTTACTGGTGCCTGCTCGAGCAAATCGATGATGAACAGGAAGACAGTGATACAATGAAGGCATTTACTACAATCTGTAATGATCTCACTGATTCACTGTCACACTCCTCCTCTTAAATGGAAGTAGCAGGAGAGGTAGTAATTGTGTTTACTTGGTCCGACGCTGATGAAATGTTAGGACCTAGAAAAGCTTCTGACTCCTGCTTTGGCACCCAGTACTGATGTATTGAATTAATGCTCAGTAAGAAATGGTGCTTAAAGCAAATTTTCTAGAATTTTTCCTGGTTAATGATCCAATATTGATTTTTCATCTACTATAATTCAGCAATATTTTCTGGAGCATTTCTTTTCTTCATCTATCATGTGTGTGTATTTATTTGAGATATAAGTTAAGAAATATGGGATTTGCATATGTATATTTACAAATATTGCTGCCTTTTGATCAATTTATTATTTCAAAGTTACCCAATTCTTTACAAAGAACAAAAAATAGTATAAACATTTGAATGAATGCTGATCCACTATGTGGAAGCTAAAGAACAGCTGCTGACAGGAAATGAAGATAACTTTTTTTTTTTTTTTTTTTTTGCTTTTTGGGTCACACCCGGCAATGCTCAGGGGTTTCTCCTGGATCTGCACTCAGGAATAACTCCTGGCGGTGCTCGGGGACCATATGGGATGCCGGGATCGAACCTGGCCGGCATGGGCCGGCCGCTGCAAGGCAAACGCCTACCCACTGGGCCATCGCCCCGCCCGAAGATAACTTTTTAAATAAAATAGTCCTAGAAAAATGGAAGAGTAAGAATCAGGATCTAATGTGGCAGAGTAAAATTTGAATACTGCCAGGATATGACAATAATGTAAATGGTATAAGCTTCTTTTAGGAGACAAGCTGATATGAATTGTTTCACCAGAAAAATACTGCATAGCCAAAAATCCTGACCACCTCCATCTAGCACTTCATATCATGGAGCTTCACATACTATCCTGACAAAGTCTGTCTTCACAAAATCATTTGTGCTATTTATAATACCAAACAATTTATTAAATGTTCAAATTTAAGGGACTAGTTGGATCAATGATAACACTTTGCACAAGCTGTGTATATCATTGTGATTCAATTAAAATTTTCTTTTTCAAATTTACTTAAGTAGCTGTTGCAAGGAAAACGCATAGTATGTACCTTAGGGAAATGACACAACGTAGTGGAAAACAGCACCCCAATTATGAAAGTATAAAATAAAATCTTAACAAAATCACAAACAAAATATTGGGATTTTATTAATGAGCTAGACTTACATATTAGATTTTACTAAGTAAATATAATAATTATTAAAACATATTTTAAAACATATTTCAAGTAGCCTTAAAGAAGCACTTCTCATCACAAGTAATTATTTTGATGTACGTTAGTGTGAACTTTAAAAGCATATATGCTCTTCTAATATACCAAGATTTACTCTAACAAAAAGTTAAATTAAAATTTAACACAGATGTAAAGAAATATACAAATTAATTTTATAAAAAATATGATTTGACATTGATTCATTTACTCAAAAAGGAAAAATGAAAGAATTTTTTCCAGAAAAAAATTACATCTCATCATGCTGAATATTAATAGACACTACTAAATTCAACAATAACATACTGAAAACAAAGCCCCCAAATCGTGGCTTAATACTTACAGGTATACAATATTCCACCATTGGATAATGTAATTTGTGGCCTTTTGCTGTTCGACCAGAAAAAAAGCAACTCTGGCAGACATCATAGTTAAAGTGCTTTAGGCTTCTATACCTAGAGAGAGAAGAAAAATCAGTGGCATGCATGACTGTTAGTCCAAATCAATCATTTGTAATAAGGAACTTGATCCATCCAAATCACTGTGGAAATAAAAGGTATATTGGCTACATGTGTGGAATCTGTTTAGCATCTTAGCTCTAATAGAAAAGAAAATGTGGAATTTAACAAAGGAAACTAATGAAAATGCCTCCCAAGTGAAAAAAACAAAATTAAAAAACTAGCAAATTCTGAATACTGTTTGGTATGAGAAGGCAGATTCAGTTTCGAATACATTCCATAATGTCTAAATAATGAATATATGTAGTAAAAAGTTTAAAGGGCTTATTCGTTATTTTAGTTTATTATTTAGTTTATTATTTTAGTACTTGACACATCGATCTAGAATATAAATTATGCCATTGATAAGAAATAAATCTCAAACTTCACACATGAAGGAATGATGTTTTACAGTGATATCTTTATACATGGTTTAGGCCAGTCATTAGAAAACAAGTGGAAAAAGAGAAATGAAGAAAAAGACTGACCAGAATGCATTCTACAACGGAAACAACTTACAAACGCATCTAAAAATGAGATCATAGAAGGCTGCAGAGTCACTATGAAAGGTAAGGCGCCTGCTGGGCGCGGCAGGCTCTGTTTTAATTCCTGGTCCCATGTGGTTCTCTGAGCACCATTGGGAACAAACTCCAAGCACAAAGCTCAGACGAGTTCCTGAGCACCACAGGGCATAGCTCCCCCAAAACAGAAAATTACTTAATAAACTAATTAATTAAAATAATGAGAGCAAATATCAAATTTCAATTACCAATTCTGACTTAGAGGAGAAAGAGTCTGGATTTTATGTTTATCTTGTATTGAGTGGAAATCGACACCTAGATTGCCTTCTACTGAAATGGTAATAACGAAGAACATAAATATAATCAAGCCTACAGGAAAGATTTAAAGTTTGAGAGCTGTATTGGATAGTGGGTGGGCAAACTTGTCTTGTGCTTGATATTACAGGAATGGCTTTCAGTTTTCACCACTGAATCAAACTTTGTTGTGGACTTGTGGTAAATGGCTTGAACTATGTTGAGGAAAAATCCCTTCGACTTACATTTTATTGAGGATCTTTATCATGAATGAGTATTAGACCTTGTCAAATGCTTTCTCTGTCCTCACTGATATGATCATAATTTTTTTATTCTTTCTTGTATTGGGATAGTGTATTATATTGACAGATTTGTTTATATTAAACCATTCTTGCACCTTTGGGATGAAGCCTACTTGGTCATGGTGTATGATCTTTTTTGATGCGTTGTTTTATTTAGTTGCTAGTATTTTCCTAAGGATCTTTGGATATATTTTCATCAGGGATAAATATTTTATCCCTGATGAAAATAATTTTCCTTCTCAGTGATGTCTGCCCACTTTTGCTAATAGGGTAATGTTTTCTGCATGGTAACTGGGAGAATTCCTGTATCTTCAACTTTCGGAAAGAACCTGAAAAGGACTGGGAATAGGTCTCCATTACAGAAGTGAATGCACTAACTATGAGCCCATCTAGGTCCAGAATTTTGTTTTTGGGAAGACTTTTGATTACCATGGCAATTAGTGAGAGAGAGAGAGAGAGAGAGAGAGAGAGAGAGAGATTAAGGGCATGCAGATGGGAAAAGAAGTGAAAATCACAGTTTTATATTTAAAAACCCTAAAGACTTCATGAAGAAAAGCTTTCAGAAATGACAGACTTGTATAGTAAAATGGCAGGCTACAAAATTAACACAGAAATCCTGGTTTTCTATGATGGCATAATGGGTACTGGACCACTGTATGACAAAACCCAAACACTAACATCTTTGTAATTGTATATCTCACGGTAGTATAATAAACTATTAAAAAAATTTAAAAAAGAGAGAATTTTTAAACGCCATTAACAATTCCTTCTTCAATAGGATCCTTTGTTTTCTTTGTATACATTTTCACCTGTCTTGTTAAGCTAATTCCTAGGTAGCAGGTTCTGAGCCCCGTTCTTAACACCTCTACTATCTTTCTATGTCCTATTCTTTCCATGACTTTGCGCCCTATGAATGCTTCCCCATACTTCTCCTATTCTCTTTTCAGTCCAAACTCTTCCACCAGTGAACTTGTTAGTTAACCATAAACACAGCTAACATTTATTGAATGTCTGCTCTTCCGACAACAACTGCCCTAGTCATTCCCCACACAAGTAACTGCTTCAAGAGGGAAACACTCAGAGAAACTAATGTTGAAGAAACTCAGGTTCTTGAAAAAATTACCAAAGACACAGTCAAAATGGTAAATTCAGGATGTTAACTTAAGCATTCTGAGTCCAGAGCTAGCTCCTCAATCCACTGCCTACAGCAAATCCTGCTATAGACTTGATGTCTTCTCATTGGCTGTACCCATCTCTGTATTGGAAACAGACATTTTACATCAATACTATACATTTACCAACACTGTTTTCCCTTTCTATCTACTCTTCCATATTTCCACGAAATATTTCACTGTTATTCGAAGGCAAAAGAGTAAAAATAAATAGTCATGGTCTCACATCTTATCTTTGTTAAGTATAAATATTATCCTACAGCTGGTTTCTGTTATTTTCTATTAGGAACAAACACTTTATGGGCTATTAAGGCTGTCAAACACTTTTTATTCTTTATGGCTCGTGGTCTAATTCTTCACTCCATGGCTTCATAAATCTGGTCCCTCATCACATCTCTTGTTATTGCAATGTTCACACATGGCAGGTTTTATATAAACTGACCTCTCACTTGATTAGTTAAACTAGATATTTCCCATGGTTCTACAATATATTTTATACCCAGTATAGTATTTTTATTTTATCAACGTTCCCAATTAATTGCTCTATACAGTAAAATGCAATTCCTCCTGAATGTTAAATATCTCTTCTAGCAACCTAATCTCCTTTTTCACACATATTGATAAGGAATATGATCTCCAGAGTCAAAAGATCTTGATTTCCATTCCAACCTTGTCTCTATGCACTGAGTAGCCAGTTATGGGTAAATTGCCCAATACTGTAGTTTTAATTATTTTATGTATAAAGACTACAGTTATTCCATAAGTACTCGTTTTGTTCATTACTGCTTTTAGTCATGGTTTTCCATCAACAACTTTGGTGAGGACTTAGGGTTCTATCACTCCAATAGTGTTAGTTTTATAGTGAGGCTGAAAATGTAACCTATTTTAGCATAGTCCTAAACCTACTAATCTGATTCTGATTATTTGAAGTACAGTGCTGAGCAGAGATCCTGATATGAAGGTAAACAGTTGGCTTGATCGAACTTATGCTAAACTTTATAGAAATAACATACTGCAAAGCAATTTGATTATTTCTCAATTAATACTCAAATATTATTTCTGGCTTCCAGAATTTGACCTAAATTTCTTCAGACTCCTACCAATTCTGTCCTGTTAGGTCATTGGTGTCTAAAGAGCCATGCAATGAAAATGTCTGCAACCCACGTATGAGGAATTCAGAGAAATCTCTAGCTCTCTAGCAAAGCAGAAATCATAATAACAATAATGGGATAAGCTTCATGAAGTGGCTATAGGGGACAGGACATTTTCAGTGACTAGAATATCATGTTCTCTCCTTTATTTAATGCTAATCCACCCAAATGGGGATGCAGGGAAGGGATGACGGCCGGACACCAATACTGAAGCAGGTGAGGAACTCTAGGTAGGACTAAGTTAAAAGTAAGTTTAGTGTTAGCCTTTGAAAGGCCCTATGCATTGCTATAATCTTTACAAGTGGGGCTGGCTGGTTTGAGTCTTCCTGGCCACCTGTTTCAGAGACTGTTCATTATCTTAGTCTTGTGACTCCTAGTTCTGGGACAGAATTGTATGGTCCTGGGAACTCCAGGAATGTTAAAGATAGGTCCCAAGGATGAGCTGTGGTAGTTAATGGGGAGAAATGGAACTGCTGGCAAGGGGAAACTGAGGCTTCTTCTGTCAATATTATGCAAACAGAACAGAAAACAGTCATAGCTCTTACCTGAATCCAACAATTGGACATTCTTTACAGATATTGCATTTTGCCTGATGTTTGGCAGTCTCCGCTGCTGCCACTGCAAAACTGGCAACAAAAACCATAGACTGTGGTTCCAGACGCATCCAATCTATAAACTCTTTCACACTTATCTCTGGCTTGTTGTTATTCTGGTGAAGAACCAAACATTAACTGTGAGGAAAATGCCTTCAGTAAACTGAAGGTCAAAGGATCATCCAGGATTATATATGGTGTGGAGCTTGCATGTGACAGACCCCAATTATTCCTGGCACCACATGGACCCTGAGCATAGAGATGAGATCAACTGTCAGGGTGGCCTGGGAATTTCTGGCATGACACCCTGGGGTTTGGAGTGGTACGCGAGTTTCACTCTGAGATCCCTGTCCCACAAAATGAGTGAAATGGGGCTGCATAATCTAAAAATTAGTATAGAATGGTGAGGACTATTTCAGGACTCGAGCTCAACTATATCAAACGAGAGAATCCTTGAAATTCATCCATTTAGGGTCACTTGGATTCATTTAGGGCTACACTAGCATGTGACAGGACGTATGGGGATGTTATTGGTGCCCACTCAAGCAAATCTATGAACAACAGAAGACAAGATATAAGTGATAAGGGCTGCAAAAATTTTTGAGTAAGACATACAGACTTCCCAACTGGAAGGCCGCTACAAATGTGGAATAAAAACTCTTGTATCTGTGTCTTGCTACAGTTCTGTTAAAGCATCAGATGGAAAGTGATCACAACACGCTTGCTTTGCAGTGATTTTAAACTTGTCTTTGCAAATTTAATGAAACTTCTGGTCCCTCTTCAATCCTAATACCGAAAATTTTCACGCTTGCAGTTAAATTTGTGTCAGTATCCTCTGCCTGCTGTTGTCAAGGTCATTCTATGATCTAGCGCAGGTGACAATCATACTTAGAATTCTCCTTGATTTTATATTTCTAAGAGCAGAAAAGGGCCATTAAAATGTATTAACCTATAGCATCAATTCTCCTTACTAACATGATGTGAGCAATTTTATTTTTCCTCTGCAATGATAAATCACTGATAAGCTTGTCAAAATATCTGCAGGCTTGTTTCTTATGTGTCTGTGTAACATCAATAGTAATATTTCTAAAATTGTTGCTGTATACACTAAGCATTAAGAAAAACAAAGGATTTGCAATTTAGCATTTCTAGCCTAGATTGTACAAAATTTTGTATATCTTCTCCATTAATATGTAGATAAAGAAGTTATCTTAATGATTTTTTTAATTTCTAATATTAAAATATCTTGCCTACAAGGAAGTCTATATATTTTCTTATTCACAGAGAAAATATTTATTTAGTAGTTATAGGTCCAAGGCATTGCACATAGGGATACACATAACAAAAGATGTGAACCAAACTTTGTTCTGGCTCTAGAAAGGTGACACATTAAACAACCACTAATGGGATTCTGCATGGAATTATAAGTATAATGAATGCCTGGAAGACAGAGGAGTCTTGAGGAGTACAGTAGGACACTTTAACCTTCTCTGAAAGGCGTAGCGATCTTTGAGAGCTCAGTTAGAGTTAAGAAAATACTTCAAGAATGAGCAAAGCTAAGCACAAGAAGGTGTCTTCGTGGCTGAGAAATGTAGAAGATATGCGTTCTGGGTAGCTGATAGATTATTGCGAAGGTACTGGGAGGGCAGGAATGAAGGGAGATGCAAAGTGGGACATTGGTTAAGAGAAGGCAAGGTGGACGCAGTGGATAAGAAACATATGAGATGGCGGAAAGGGGCGGAACTAAATCAGCGGCAATTAATTACTTGATCACTTGACATCCTGTTATTCATCAGATTTGCTCGTGGCGCCAGTGTAATATTGGACTTTTGATCCTACCACGCAGTGTAGCCCGCTAATGGGCATCTGGTTGCTTCGGGAGTACAAAGAGCCCCTCAAACTGATTGACGGAAGAAGTCTTCTGACCATTTTGTAGATGGCAGCCGTGATATTTTGACATCCTGTGGGATCCAGTCGAAAAATATCCCACGGAATTGAATAATACATATTAAAGATGTCATTTGAAGCATGAAGAGGCGTCTGAGCAAGCTCGTGTCCCTTAAATCAAATGCACTTTAGCAAGTAAATGCAAACCCTTTCAAGCAACCAATTTCCTTCACCTTTGGTTCCAGCCCAAGTCCTCGTCCTACTTTCCTAGCGCAAACTCCTCGCTGACACTCCCAGCACCCTCCCTGCCTCTGATGGCCTTACCTATAGGAAGCGCACCAAACATCCGGGCTCAATGTTACCAAAGCTCTCCAAAAGCTGCCATACTTCCCCCCAGCTGTTGTTAATTTGATGGCGCTGTTGAAGTAACAGGCAGCTGCCTTCTTGGCTCACATTTCGTCGGGTCCCTGATAACCTCTCATTAGAACAGATCTTATGGAAGAGCAGTGAGGTTAATTTACCTACTTGCAGTATTCTATTTTGTAAGTTTTACTGGTTAGCTAGATTGCACAGCACAGGTAAGAAACAAATCAGTAGGATCCTCATTCCCTTGATCGCTAGCTGTGTGTCCTGAATCCCCTAAACTTTAGCATTCTGAGTTGCAATGAGGAAATGACAACTTATTTTTATTTATTTGGGGGATTTAGGGTTATCTTATTTTTGTATAACCCAACAGACCACAACGAATTCAATAACATAAATTTCTTCATTATAAATGTGTGGGTACCCCAATGTATTTCTATTATCTAGTTCTCTCTTTAGTATGTTTCTTCTCTGATTGAGAATAAAAAATAAGACCAAAGTCTCCCATTGTATGTGGACTAATTAAAGGTGTAAGTTAAATTTTACTATCTTTACATTTTTTAACAGCTCTGTTTTATCAGCTTCTTCTTTCAATTCACCTAACCTACCTTCTACATCCTCTCTTTTCCATACACACACACACACACACACACACACACACACAATAAATATTTCTCATTTATTTTATTTCTATATTCATTGCCATGGTTTCATATTCATTGCCATTTTATTAAACACTGAACACTGAAGAATATAAGCAATCTTTATAGCCTTCAACTGGTCTCCTCCCTTAGGGGAAGTTTTTTTTTCGGCTTTTATTGTATATTTTATTTTTTTTTTTAAGTATTTTATTATACCACCGTGAGATATACAAATAAAAAGATATACAATTAAAAGTTCATGTTTGGGTTTTGGTCATACAGTGTTTCAGCACCCGTCCCTCCACCAGTGCCCATCTCCCACCACCAACATCCCTGGTTCCCTCCCCTCTTCCCAGCCCTGCTCCATGGCAGGTTCTTTATTTCTTTCCCTTTCTCTCTCTTTCTTCTCCTTTCCCTTCCAGACTATGGATTACAGAACATACATTAAAAGGTTGTCATGTGTATCCTTTTGCCTCTATTTAATGCTCAGTTCTAGGTTGGCATTAGTACCTCTCGACAATTATTAGCACCCTGTTCCATTTTCTGTCTTACCTAAACTCTGGACTCCCACACGTTTGTGATAATTTCCACCTTTGACAAGACCTCCTGATATATGTTTCACTTGACCTTGGATATTGGTATCATAATATGTACATATATATTTATGCCATGCAAATAAATGCAGTCATTCTGTATCTGTCTCTCTCCTTCTGGCTAATTTCGGGCCAACATAATCTTCTCCATGTCCATCCATTTATAGGCAAATTTTATAACTTCATTTTTCCTAACAGCTGCATAGTATTCCATTGTGTAGATGTACCAAAGCTTCTTTATCCAGTCATCGATTTTCGGGCACTCTGGTTGCTTCCAGATTCTGGCTATTGTGAATAATGCTGCTATGAACATAAAAGTAGGGATGGTGTTTCCGCTGCGTATTTTTGGTTTCCCAGAGTAGATTCCCAGGAGTGGTATGGCTGGGTCAAATGGGAGTTCAATTTCTAGTCTTTGGAGGAAAGTCCATATTGTTTTCCAGAAAGGCTGTACCAGCCGGCATTCCCACCAACAATGGATGAGTGTCCCCTTTTCCCCACATCCACGCCAGCACTTGTTGTTCTTGCTCTTTGAATATGTGCCAGTCTCTGTGGTGTAAAGTGGTATCTCATTGTTGTTTTGATTTGCATCTCTCTGATGATTAGTGATGATGAGCATTTTTTCATATGTTTTTTTGGGCCATTCGAATTTCTTCCTTGCTGAAGTTTCTGTTCATTTCTTCTCCCCCATTTTTTGATGGGGTTGTTTGTTTTCTTCTTGTAAAAGTTCTACCAGTGCCTGATATATCCTGGATATTAACCCCTTATCAGATGGGTATTGGGTGAATATTCTTTCCCATTCTGTGGACTGCTTTTGTATCTTAGTCACTGTTTCTTTTGAGGTGCAGAAGCTTTTTAGTTTCATGTAGTCCCATATGTTTATCTTTTCTTCTAGTTGCTTTGTTAGTGATGTTTCACCTTGGAAGATGCCTTTAGCTTCAATGTCGTGGAGGGTTTTTCCTATATTTTTCTTCAATGTACTTTATGGATTCAAGTCTGATATTGAGATCTTTAATCCATTTTGATCTGATTTTTGTGCATGGTGTTAGACACAGGTCCAAATTCATTTTTTTTACATGTTGCTGCCCAGTTTTCCCAACACCACTTGTTGAAGAGGCTTTCCCCTTACTCCATTTTAGACTCATTGCACCTTTATCAAAGATTAAATGATCATGTGTTTGAGGTTGGGTGTCAGGATACTCAATTCTATTCCATAGGTCCACAGGTCTGTTTTTATTCCAATACCATGCTGTTTTAATTACTACTGCCTTGTAGTACAGTTTGAAGTTGGGAAAGGTGATGCCTCCCATCTTCTTTTTCCCGAGGATTGCTTTAGCTATCCTTTGGGGGTTTATTGTTCCATACAAATTTCAGGAGCGTTTTTGGTCAATTTCTTTGAAGAATGTCATCGGGTATCCTCATAGGGACTGCATTGAATCTGTACAGAGCTCTAGGGAGTATTACCATTTTGACAATGTTGATTCTCCCCATCCATGAACAGGGAATGTGTTTCCATTTCCTTGTGTCCTCTTTTATCTCTTGGAGCAGTGTCTTGTAGTTTTTTTTGTACAGGTCCTTTACATACTTGGGTAAGTTGATTCCTAGGTATTTGATTTTCTGTGGCACAATTGTGAATGGAATAGTTTCCTTAATATCCCTTTCTTCTCTTTTCGTTATTTGTATATAGGAAAGCCACTGACTTTTGGGTGTTGATTTTGTATCCTGCCACTCTACTATATGCGTCTATTGTTTCTAGGAGTTTTTTGGTAGAGAGTTTGGGGTTCTCTAGGTATAATATCATGTCATCTGCAAATAATGATAGCTTGACTTCTTCCTTGCCTATCTGGATGCCCTTGATGTCCTTTTCTTCTCTGATTGCTATGGGCAAGTACTTCCAGTACTATATTGAATAAAAGAGGTGAGAGGGGGCAACCTTGTCTTGTCCCTGATCTCAGGGGGAAGGCTTTCAACTTTTCCCCATTTAGAATGATGCTTGCTGTGGGCTTTTGGTAGATGGCTGTAACTATCTTGAGGAAAGTCCCTTCAATTCCCATTTTCTGGAGGGTTTTAATCATGAACGGGTGCTGGATCTTGTCAAATGCTTTTTCTGGGCGTCTATTGAAAGGGATCATATGGTTTTTATTTTTTTCTTTTATTGATATGATGTATTATGTTGATTGACTTGCGAATGTTGAACCATCCTTGCATTCCCGGGATGAATCCTACTTGGTCATGATGTATAATCTTCTTGATGAGTCTTTGGATTCTGTTTGCTAGTATTTTGTTGAAGATCTTAGCATCCGTGTTCATCAGGGATATTGGTCTGTAGTTTTCTTTCTTTGTGTTGTCTCTCTCCCCTGCTTTGGGTATCAGGGTGATATGTGCCTCGTAGAAGCTGTTTGGGAGTGTTTCTGTTTCTTCTATTTCCTGGAAGAGCTTGAAAAGGACTGGCAGTAGGTCCTCCTTAAAGGTTTGGTAGAGTTCACTAGGGAATCCGTCTGGACCTGGGCTTTTGTGTTTGGGCAGACTTTTAATTACTGTTTCTATTTCCTCGATGGTGATAGGCTTATTCAGGTATTGGAGGTCTTCTTGTTTCAGCCGTGGGAGGTTATAGGACTTCAGGAATTGATCCATTTCTTCTAGATTCTCATGTTTCACGGCATACAGGCTCTCAAAGTAATCTCTGATGATCTTTTGGATTTCTGTGGTTTCTGTTGTGATGTCACCCTTTTTATTTCTGATTCTGTTTATTTGGGTTTCTCTTTCCCTGTCCTTACAAGTCTTGCCAATGGTTTGTCAATCTTGTTTATTTTTTTCAAAAAACCAGCTCTTGGTTTCATTAATCTTTTGGATTGTTTTTTTTGGTTTCCAACTCATTGATTTCCTCTCTAAGTTTTATTATTTCCTTTTTTCTGCCTGGGTTGGGCTCCTTTTGTTGGTCTTTTTCTAATGTCTTCAGCTGTGTAGTCAGGTTATTTATGTGGGCCCTTTCTTGTTTCCTGATGAATGCTTGCAGAGCTATAAACTTCCCTCTTAACACGGCTTTTGCCGTGTCCCACAAGTTCTTATAGTTGGTGTCTTCATTTTCATTTGTTTCCAGAAATCTTTGGATTTCCTGTTTGATTTCTTCTATGACCCATTTGTTGTTCAGGAGTGAGCTGTTCAGTTTCCAGGTGTTTGGTTTGACTCCCTGTTTCTGTGTACGGTTAACTTCCCATTTTCAGTGCATCATGGTCTGAAAAGATAGCTGACACAATTTCTATCTTTTTAATTTTATTGAGGTATGCTTTTGTGGCTCAGCATGTGGTCTATCTTGGAGAATGTTCCATGTGCACTAGAGAAAAATGTGTATTCAGCTTTTTTGGCATGAAAAGCCCTGTATATATCCACTAGCTCTCTCTTCCATTTCTTCCTTCAGGTCCAATATTTCCTTGGTGAGTTTCAGTCTTGTTGATCTATCCATCAAGTTGTTAGAGCAGTGTTGGAAGTCTCCAACTATTATTGTGCTACTGTTAATGTCCTCTTTGAGGTCTCTTAGCAGTTGTTTTATGTATTTTGCTGGCCCTCGTTGGGTGCATATATGTTTAGTAGTGTAATTTCTTCCTGGTTGTGACATACCCGTTAATTAATAAAGAAATGGCTTCTGCTGTCCCCTTCTAATCTTTTT